>JAXQQM020062257.1:0-52100 GCA_034641835.2 Pinus albicaulis | reverse complement strand
CGATATTGTACTGCTGAAATTTTAATAATCTCCCCCCCAACTTTTAAAGAAATGTTATCAACATAATGGGTAAGAGATACTGAGCCTCCAACAGTTTCAGAAACTAATATACGATTCAATGGTTTCCATAAGCCTTTAAAAAGGGAAGGTCTGGCCAAATTGTTTGATCCTCCAGTATCAATAAAAGCATGAACTCCTATCCAATCTTGACGGACTTGGACTTCTATTGGAATATACAACAAATCATTGGTTTTTACAATCTTTTTCAAAAAAGATGTTTCTTCTAGAGTGGTGATAGGAGGAACTGAGGATGGAGCAACTTGTTTTGGATATGGACACAAAACAGAAAAGGATGGAGATGGTTTAGACTGATTTGGACTGGATTTATCATGAGGAATATCTACAATGGTGGAACTTTCTTTTTCAGTATATACAGAAAAATTATCATCTTCTTCTTCATCTTCATCATCATATTCTGATGTTTCAGAACTCAATTCTTCATCGCAGTATAAATAATCATCATAATAATAACATCGATTCATTTTCTCAGACATTTCAACTAAATTTTCTTCATCTGAAGATGCATCAGTTAAAATAAAGACTTCTGAAATATCATCTTGAGATTCGACTATTGACCATGAATCTACAAAGTCTTCAATATCTACACATGCTTTGAGTTTACTTGATGAGCTTTTTGGACATTTTCTCGCGAAGTGACCTTCTTGTTTACAGATAAAACAACAATTATTTTTTGGCTTTGTTTTATCTCTATTTTTAAGATATCTGTATTTTTTGAAAGGTCGCTTAGGATTAGCTATTCTCTTTGGTCTGAATTTTCCATACCTTCGAGATCTGCGTTTTTTGAATGGAGTCCATGGGAGTACAGATCTGCATACATCTAATCCAGGAGAAAACTCAGAAGCTTTCTTTTGCCAGCATAGATATTTTATCTTTTCTGAACATCTGAACAGCAAATCTATCCAATAGATTTGATCAATAGTTTTACTCTGAACTTATAAATCCTTGAGAATCATATCTCCAAGGTTTCCTGGTAACTTTGACAAAAATGTAATTTTTTGAACTGAATCATTGCTCAAATTTTCCTTAAAAACTTTACCCATATATTCTTCACCAAATTCTTGAAAATATTTGGCATCTTTCAATGCCATGTGGGTTAAGTCTGTTATGAGCTGTTTCTTTTCATCAACAGGCTCTGGGACAAACTGAGTTTTAAGCAATAACTCCAATGTGGCTAAACCTACATTACAGACATTCATTCTTTCTTCTTGGGTTGGTGTCATCCACCAATCATATACTATGTCTGCCATTCGTTTTTCAGCCAAATAAAATATTGCTTCATTGTTCAGCTTGGATATTACTTGCATCTGGTATAAAGCACCTATTCAGATACAGATTGATTCAGCCGGATTTTTTGATTTTTCTAAATCAAGGACATAACCAATAGAACTGGTTGCATAAAGATCTTCTTCTATCCTGGGATATTTAAACTGGTCTCTAAAAGTATGAGCTTTTTGCAGGGATGGAAAAATAAAGGATGGAAATTTCTTTGCTGCATCCTCTAATGTTGCCAATTCACTTTTTGGTTTCTGCATTAATGGGGAAGACTCAAAGAATTTTTCAGAGATTTTAGATTTACCCTTTGCAACTGATTTATCTGATGTTTGGGTTTGTGCTTGGGTACTGGATTCTATCCCACTTTCTTCTTCTTCTGGTTCTTCAAATTCCCAATTATGTGGATTTTCCATTGTCATAGAAAATCTGGGTGTTCTCAATTCTTTCTTCCTTCTTTCTTTCTCTCTCTTTCTCCTAACCTTTTCTTCCTTTCTTTGTTTTTCTGCTGCTTGTTCTTCCTGGAGCAGTCTAAGGTTAGCTAAGATTTCTGCTGATTGAGAACCAAGGTCATCTAAGACATCTTCTGCATGGGAACACCAGGTAGTCAAATAGTTTCCTATTTGATATACTTCATCTAAATCTTTGGAATTATTTACACTATGCTCAATCAAAGGGGCACAGTCTGCTCTAGTAGTAGGCTGCTTAGACATTGAGGATGTAGTACAAAATTTTGTTTTTGGTGGCCATTTTCCTCCTCGAACAAACCAATTGTTTTCATATGTCCATTCTTCTTGTGGTTGAGCTGTAATATAAGACACACGATGCATTTTTTGTACAGGTAAGAAGGGTTTCTTCTCAGGTATATACAATTCAGTAGAACCTTTTTCAGGTTCCTCAGGAAAGACTTCAGAGATAGGTTGTCTGCTAGAAGAGGATTCTTCATGATATTGGACTGGAAAAACATGACGTTTTGGTTTAAACACAGGTCTCTGAATTTCTGGTCTAGGTGGAATCAATTTAACACAACCATCAGAAATTGCGACTCTTTTAAGCTTTGATTCAGGCTTCTTAATATCTTCCAAAGACTTATATTGAAAATACTAGTCGTTTGGGATCTCTTCTGGACTGTATACAACACCTTCTACTTGTGCATTTGACATTCCTACTGTCACACAGTCTTTAAGAACAGGCTGTTTCAGTTTAGGATGAACAGTGTTTGTTGACTGAAACGAAGTTTGGACTATAACAGACAGATATTCACTATCATCTATCAGGCTTAATCCTTGCACACCAGTCATTAATTTCCAGCAATCTTGTAAATGAGGATCAGACAGACTTATAGCATAATCAGGGTAAATGGTTCCATATTGGCATCCAGTAGACAAGTTACCCATTATCGTTCCTATGCGTGCATGATCATAGACTTGATGAAGAGTATCAAAGACTTCTGCTATACAGGGAGTATTAATTCCATGCCTAAATAAGGGAGCTAGACCAATACGAATACCTCCGAAGTGGAGATAATTGTATTTCTTTTCTTCAACATATTGTTTGAACTTTTTGATATCATCCTTAGAAAATAAGTTCAAAGATACTATTTGAACAGATGGTCCAGCAATTCTTATTGTCACTTCTACTTTTTTTTAAAAGGATTTTTTCTTAAAAACATGACTGATCGGAAGTTTATAAACATCTGTAACATGAAGAGAGGGTGGATTCCAACTTTCAGGGTTCTCTACTTCATCATGTTCTATTTCTTCAGAGCGAGATGTTACTTCATTGACTATCTTACGATCAATTGCAGAGAAAGTGTGAAGTAAATGTGCCATGACAGAATCAGAAACAGGGCTCCGATACCAAATTAGATAGAGGACTCAGTAACTTACTTGAAGATCGATCCTTAAATCCGCTAGCACAACACCACTGAGATATGCGACACGACTCTCCAGGTCTCTAGCTCGCCTTACAATCTCCTTCACGTGTTCTTGGCTTAAAACTGTCCTCTCACTCTTGAATTTAGATAGAGGACTCAGTAACTTACTTGAAGATCGATCCTTAAATCCGCTAGCACAACACCACTGAGATATGCAACACGACTCTCCAGGTCTCTAGCTCGCCTTACAATTTCCTTCACGTGTTCTTGGCTAAAAATTGTCCTCAGACAGGCGGCCCAGAAGGCTTCGAATTACTTCAAATAAAATGTTACACACCTTGTTATGCCACAGAGCAGAGCTTAAAGAGCTTCTGAACTCTTCACAGGCTATTACACACACTTCACACTTGCACACAACTACAAACTCACTCTCGAAATCACTCTCGAAATCACTCTGCCTAAACACACACTCAAACCATCTATATATACAAAAGGAAGAGACTATTGAGGGTCCTTGTCAGGCATTACTGGCCCAGACGGTGTCTACTCAATATTCTCAAGTACAATAATTGAATTAAAGCAAAAGATACCAATGTCCCTTCGAACTACGATCAGAATCATAATGTTCGCCCGGATCAAAATCACTTGCCCACTTGTCAGGAGATGGAGAGATATTTTCTTCTTTTGATCTGTAAAGCCATTCGAGGTACTTTGATTCCCATTCACTTTCATCATGAGGCTGAGCATCTTGATAGATGTCAACAAAAACTTTATCTTTATCCCGTGACTTCTTTCCTGTAGCTGCCTTTTCCGTAGCTATTCCTTTGCCTTTATCTGCTTTTGAAGATTCTCCCTTATCTGCTTTTCTGTGACTGAGCTTGACGGTATCTTTAGTGACGAACATATTGCTTTGTGGGTACAGATATTTTTCGGCCGATTTGGTCCACTTGCTCACATATGCCATAGGATCAACTTCTATGTCAAGAAAATGATCTTTCTTTGCTTTTCTAAATTTGATGTGAGATTGAACAGCTAATTCGACACCATCAAGGAGATCTAATTTGAAAATCTAGAACATAGATACGGATTGCTCTATACAGCATTGGATGCAATATTTACAATGATGGTTTATCCCATAATGCTCTTGCCATCATAATTCAAAACTGATAGCAGAACCAACATGATTAGCCAACAATAGACTAATGAGGCAAACCACATCCTTTGTCCAATTTCCATGCTTAACTTGAATAGTTACCAACGCCTTTTGGTTTATCATTAACTTAATGGCTCCATAGTTCTGCTGACACTTCTCTAAGGTTTTAATCATATTTACTTTCTCATATAACCTTAGATTAGGAAAATCCTTTAACAAACTTGTTAATTTTTTCCCCTCATCCATGTTGTTAGCAATTAGAGTTTCAACCAACTGATCAGGACCATATAGTTGAGAAAATGGATTAGGAACAATAGGGTCTCTCAGTTCGAGGCTGTTGTAACTCCAAGGTGTAGAAAATGTTCTCAAATATTGCAATGATTTTTATATACATTGAGTGGTTCTTATTTGGGGCTTCTTCCTGCATACACAATTATGAATCTCCCAGTCTGCAAATGGTTCAAATATCTCATACTGAGGAAAACTATCAGTATTAGCAAAGTATTCACTGCGACTTTGGAGATATGCTTCTTCCATTTCATCAAATAGATCAAGTATCTGGAGAGAAAGTAAAAATTTTGCTATATCTTCATGCATATTAATTTCTTCCAGATCTATCATTTTTGCTGAGGTATAAACACCAAGAGAGAAATCAACTGCACCTATTATCTGATAATAATTCAGCTTTTTCAGGACTTCAATCATCTCCTCTGTATATTTACGGGACCAATAATCATCTAAAGATTTAAAATAAATCTTTACCTTCATATTAGGTAAGGGATAGACCTTTACCAATTCTTCATCAAGTCCCAGATGAATACCAACATTCTTAGATTGCCAAGCCTGACAGCGCTGAATCCACTGATTTCTTCTCATTCTTAAACCAACCAGCTTCTTGATTTGATTTGCAATATCTTCAACGGCAAATTCCAAAATATGAAATCTTTTTACAAAAGTCTGAAAAGTATCTGGAGCTGGAGAAAGATAAAAAAGATCTGTTCTATTCATCTTGTTCATATCCCTGGTTAGGGAGTCTGCCAAATAATTTGAAATTCCTGGGATCCATTCAACATCAAAATCATACATGTTAAACCAAATCTGCCAAGCTAATAATCTTCCTCTAGCTAATTGTTTAGAAATTTTTGCAGTGAGGAAATGTGTAAAGTTCTTTGAGTCTGTTCTAATTAAAAACTTAGCAGGAGCTAAATAAAGCTCGAATTTTTGAATCCCATTAAATATAGCTAATGTTTCCTTTTCTGCTGCAAAATATCCCTTTTGATGAGGCAGAAATTCTCCTGATGCATATGCACATAACTATTCTTCTCCTGAATCTAGTTTTTCAAATAAAATTGCTGCCCAAAATGAATCAGAGGCATTTGTTTGTAGAATTAATGGGCCTTGTCCTGGGGGTTTGAGCCTTGGTAGTTTCTTGCATTCTTCTTTAAGCAGTTTGACTGCTTCTGTTGCTTCTTGAGACCAACCTGCTTGCAGATGCTGTCTGATGGGAGCTGTTTTCTCCGATAATCTTGGAATATATTTATGGATGTAATTCAATACTCCAAGAAATCTTTGGATCATCTTAGTATCAGAGAGTTGATCAGGAAATTCAGCCAATTTTGTTAAAACATGAGGCCGCATTTGTATTTTCCCATCAATTATATGAATACCCAAGAAATCAACACTATTCTGAAATAAAACCATATTTTTCTCTGAAAGAACAATTCCATGTTTTCTTACTTCATCTAAAAATATTTCTAGATGTTTAAGATGGTCTTCAGGATTGTCACTGAAAATCAAAATGTCATCAATATAAACACAAATGAAGTCATAATTCCCAAAGATATAATCCATTCTCCTTTGGAAGAATGCTGGTGCATTCTTTAAACCAAAAGGGACTACTCTCCATTGGAAAAATCCAGCAGGACAAGTGAACGCTGTCTTGTGCCTATCTTCTTCTCTGATCTGGATTTGGTAGTATCCTGACTTCATGTCGAACTTACTAAAAATCTTGCTGTTTTGGATCTTCTGCATAATAGTCTCTTGCCTTGGCAAAGGGTAATTAAAACTTTTTGTGATGGCATTCAACGGTTTGTAGTTAATTACCATTCTTGCCTTACCTCTAATGATTTCAGAATGGTTTCTGACTAAAAAGGCTGAACAAGAATAATGAGACTCACTAGGTTCTATCAACTGAAGATGCAGAAGTTCATCAATTTGTTTTCTCATCTCCTTTTCATCTGAAGGAGTGCAGGGGATCAATTTACCTTTAACACCGTTGTCATGGAGGGTTATGATTTCTTGTTGTGGACTCTCCACTGACCAAAAGATCTGAGGATTTTCTGAACAGTTCTTAATCAATTCTTCATAAATCTGAACTTGTTCTGTAGACCAGTCGGTATTAATATGGGCTTTCTGCTTACTCTTCTGAACTTTTTCTTCATATCTTTGCAGAACTTCTATCCAATCATTTGAATCTTGAGCTGGTCCTTTTGATCCACTCTTCTTCTGGCTAATCTGTCTTTGAGGTTCTGAATTGGCCAATGTAAGCCTTGGGACAGAAATAGCTTTCTTTTTAATATTAAATATCAACTTATCTTCACTGATGGTTACTGGAAGAACCGAAGATAAAAATGGCATTCCCAAAGAAATACTACATGAGGTATCATGATATTGAACTGCTAAAATTTTTATAATCTCCCCCCCCCAACTTTTAAAGAAATGTTATCTACATAGTGGGTTAGAGATACTGAACCTCCAATAGTTTCTGAAACCAAAATATGGTTTAGAGGTTTCCAAATACCTTTGAAGAGTGAGGGTCTTGCCAAATTGTTTGAACCTCTAGTATCGATAAATGCATGAACTGCTATCCAATCTTGACGGACTTGTACTTCTACTGGAATATACAACAGATTATTTGTTTTTACAATCTTTTTCAAAAAAGATGTTCGTCTGGAGTTGTAATAGGAGGGACAGAGGATGGAGCAACTTGCTTTGGATATAGACATAAAACATTAAAAGATGTACTAACTGATGGTTTGGACTGAAATGAACTGGATTCTTCAGGAGTGGTATCTACAACATGAGTGGTATCAACAATGGTGGACATTGCGTTTTCAGAAAATACAGAAAAATTATCATCTTCATCCTCAAATTCATCATCATCTTCTGTTTCAGAAGTCAATTCTTCACTGCAATATAAATAATCATCAGCATAATAGCAGCGATTCATTTTTTGAGAAAATTTTATGTGGTCTTCTTCTTCTGAAGAAGCATCTGTTAAAATGTAGACTTCTGAGATGTCATCTTGAGATTCAACCATCGAACATGAATCTACAAATTCTTCAATATCTACGCATGCCTTGAGTTTACTAGAGGAGCTTTTAGGACATTTTCTTCCGAAATGACCTTCTTGTTTACAGATAAAGCAACAATTGTTTTTGGGTTGGGTTTGCTTTCTCTTTTTCAAATATCTGTATTTTGTAAAAGGTCACTTAGGATGAGCTACTCTTTTTGGCCGGAACTTACCATATCTTTTAGATTTGCATTTTTTAAATGGCGTCCATGGTAATGCAGACCGACATACTTCTAATCCAGGAGAAAACTCAGAAGCTTTCTTTTGCCAGCATAGATATTTAATCTTCTCTGAACATCTGAACAATAAATCTATCCAATAGATCTGATCAATATTCTTATTTTGATTCTCTAAATCTTTTAAAATCAGATCTCCAAGGTTTCCAGGTAACTTTGACAAAAATGAAATTTTTTGAACTGAATCATTGCTCAAATTTGCCTTAAAAACTTTTCCCATATATTCATCACCAAATTGTTGAAAGTATTTTGCATCTTTCAATTCCATACGGGCTAAGTCTGTTATGAGCCGTTTCTTTTAATCAATAGGCTCTGGGACAAATTGAGTTTTAAGCAATAACTCCAAGGTGGCTAAACCAACATTACAGACATTCATTCTTTCTTTTGGGGTTGGTGTCATTCACCAATCATACACTATGCCTGCCATTCTTTTCTCAGCCAAATAAAATATAGCTTCATTATTCAACTTGGGGATTACTTGCCTCTGGTATAAAGCACCTATCCAGATACGGATCGATTCAGCCGGGTTTTTAAATTTTTCTAAATCAAGGACATAACCAGTAGAACTGGTTGCGAAAAGGTCTTCTTAAATTCTGGGATATCTGAATTGATCTTTGAATGTATGAGCTTTTTGCAGAGAAGGCAAAATAAAGGATGGAAATTTCTTTGCAGCATCTTCTAATGTAGCCAACTCACTTTTTGGTTTTTGCATTAATGGGGAAGACTCGAAAACTTTTTCAGAGATTTTCTCTTTACCTTTTGAAACTTTTCTTTCTGATGCTTGGGCTTGACTTTGGGCGCTAGATTCTATTCCACTTTCTTCTTCTTCTTCTTCAAATTCCCAATTGCTTGGATTTTCCATAGTCATAGAAAAACGAGGTGTTCTCAATTCTTTCTTTCTTCTTTCTTTTTCTTTCTTTCTTCTAACCTTTTCTTCTCTCCTTTGCTTTTCATTAGCTTGTTCTTCTTTGTAACAATCTAAGGTTAGCTAAGATTTGTTCAGATTGAGAGCCAAGGTCATCTAAAACATCTTCTGCATGGGAGCAACAAGTAGTCAAATAGTTTCCTATTTGATATACTTCATCAAGGTCTTTGGAATTATTTACACTATGTTCAATTAACGGAGCACAATCAGCTCTAGTTGTAGGCTGCTTCGACATGGAGGATGTTGTACAGAATTTTGTTTTTGGTGGCCATTTTCCTCCTTTAACAAACCTATGGTTTCCATATGTCCATTCTTCTTGTGGTTGAGCTGAAATATAAGAAATACGATGCATTTTTTGTACACGTAAGAAGGGTTTCTTCTCAGTTATATACAATTCAATAGAACCTTTTTCAGGTTCCTCAGGAAAGACTTCAGAGATAGGTTGTCTGCTAGAAGAGGATTCTTCATGATACTGGACTGGAAAAACATGAAGTTTTGGTTTAAACACAGGTCTCTGAATTTCTGGTCTAGGTGGAATCAATTTAACACGACCATCAGAAATTGCGACTCTTTTAAGCTTGGATTCAGGCTTCTTAATATCTTCCAGATACTTATATTGAAAATACCAGTCGTTTGGGATCTCTTGAGGACTGTATACAGCACCTTCTCAAATAAAATGTTACACACCTTGTTATGCCACAGAGCAGAGCTTAAAGAGCTTCTGAACTCTTCACAGGCTATTACACACACTTCACACTTGCACACAACTACAAACTCACTCTCGAAATCACTCTCGAAATCACTCTGCCTAAACACACACTCAAACCATCTATATATACAAAAGGAAGAGACTATTGAGGGTCCTTGTCAGGCATTACTGGCCCAGACGGTGTCTACTCAATATTCTCAAGTACAATAATTGAATTAAAGCAAAAGATACCAATGTCCCTTCGAACTACGATCAGAATCATAATGTTCGCCCGGATCAAAATCACTTGCCCACTTGTCAGGAGATGGAGAGATATTTTCTTCTTTTGATCTGTAAAGCCATTCGAGGTACTTTGATTCCCATTCACTTTCATCATGAGGCTGAGCATCTTGATAGATGTCAACAAAAACTTTATCTTTATCCCGTGACTTTTCCCCGTAGTTGCTTCTTCCGTAGCCATTCCTTTTCTGTTTCTTAGCCCATCAAGGCTGAAGATTCCTCCCTTATCCTGGCTTTCGTGACTCAGCCTTGACTCGCATTTTGGTGACGAACATGTTGCTTTGTGGGTACAGATATTTGTCAGCCGATTTAGTCCACTTGCACATATATGCCATAGGATCAACTTCTATGTCAAGAAAAGGATCTTTCTTTGCTTTTCTAAAGTTGATGTGAGACTGGACAGCTAATTAGACACCATCGAGGAGATCTAACTTGAAGATTTGAAACATAGATACGGAATGCTCTATACAACATTGGATCCAATATTTACAATGATGATTTATTCCATAATGCTCTTGCCAGCCTAGCTCAAAACTGACAGCAGAACCAACATGGTTAGCCAACAGTAAACTAATAAGACAAACCACGTCCTTTGTCCAATTTCCATGTTTAACCTGAATGGTTACCAATGCCTTTTGATTTATGATTAACTTAATGGTCTCAGTCATTATTATTCTTTCTAATAGTTTTAATCATATTACTATCTTTTTCTTCATACAACCTAGATTAAAATCTTTTAACCAATTGGTTAACTTCTTCTACCTCATCCATGTTAGTCAAAGAATTAGGAGTTTCAACCCACTGATTGTAGACCATATAGTTGAGAAAATGATTAGGAACAATAGGTAATTTCCCCGTCTGTGGTCGTTGTAACTCCAAGGTGTAGAAAATGTTCTCAAATATTGCAATGATTTTGATATGCATTGAGTGGTTCTAATTTGGGGCTTCTTCCTGCATACACCATTATGAATCTCCCAGTCTGCAAATGGTTCAAATATCTCATACTGAGGAAAAGTATCAGTATTAGCAAAGTATTCACTGCGACTTTGGATATATGCTGCTTCCATTTCATCAAATAAATCAAGTATCTGGAGAGAAAGTAAAAATTTTGCTATATCTTCATGCATATTAATTTCTTCCAGATCTATCATCTTTGCTGAGGTATAAACACCAAGAGAGAAATCAACTGCACCTATTATCTGATAATAATTTAGCTTTTTCAGGACTTCAATCATCTCCTCTGTATATTTACGGGACCAATAATCATCTAAAGATTTAAAATAAATCTTTACCTTCATATTAGGTAAGGGATAGAGCTTTACCAATTCTTCATCAAGTCCCAGATGAATACCAACATTCTTAGATTGCCAAGCCTGACAGCGCTGAATCCACTGATTTCTCCTCATTCTTAAGCCAACCAACTTCTTGATCTGATTTGCAATGTCTTCAACAACAAATTCCAAAATATGAAATCTTTTTACAAAAGTCTGAAAAGTATCTGGAGCTGGAGAAAGATAAAAAAGATCTGTTCTATGCATCTTGTTCATATCCCTGGTTAAGGAGTCTACCAAATAATTTGAAATTCTTGGGATCCATTCAACATCAAAATCATACGTGTTAAACCAAATCTGCCAAGCTAATAATCTTCCTCTAGCTAATTGTTTAGAAATTTTTGCAGTGAGGAAATGTGTAAAGTTCTTTGAGTCTGTTCTAATTAAAAACTTAGCAGGAGCTAAATAAAGCTTAAATTTTTTAATCCCATTAAATATAGCTAATGTTTCTTTTTCTGCTGCAAAATATCCCTTTTAATGAGGCATAAATTCTCCTAATGCATATGCACATAACTCTTCTTCTCCTGAATCTAGTTTATCAAATAAAACTGCTGCCCAAAATGAATCAGAGGCATCTGTTTGTAGAATTAGTGGGCCTTGTCTTGGGGGTTTGAGCCTTGGCAATTTCTTGCATTCTTCTTTAAGCAGTTTGACTGCTTCTGTTGCTTCTTGAGACCAACCTGCTTGCAGATGCTGTCTGATGGGAGCTGTTTTCTCTGATAATCTTGGAATATATTTATGGATGTAATTCAATACTCCAAGAAATCTTTGGATCATCTTAGTATCAGAGAGTTGATCAGGAAATTCAGCCAATTTTGTTAAAACATGAGGCTGCATTTGTATTTTCCCATCAATTATATGAATACCCAAGAAATCAACACTATTCTGAAATAAAACCATCTTTTTCTCTGAAAGAAAAATTCCATGTTTTCTTACTTCATCTAAAAAGATTTCTAGATGTTTAAGATGGTCTTCAAGATTGTCATTGAAAATCAAAATGTCATCAATATAAACACATATGAAGTCATATTTTCCAAAGATATAATCCATTCTCCTTTGGAAGAATGCTGGTGCATTCTTTAATCCAAAAGGGACTACTCTCCATTGGAAAAATCCAACGAGACAAATGAACGCTGTCTTGTGCCTATCTTCTTCTCTGATCTGGATTTGGTAGTATCCTGACTTCATGTCGAACTTACAAAAAATCTTGCTGTTCTGGATCTTCTGCATAATAGTCTCTTGCCTTGGCAAAGGGTAATTAAAACTTTTTGTGATGGCATTCAACGGTTTGTAGTTAATTACCATTCTTGCCTTACCTCTAATGATTTCAGAATGGTTTCTGACTAAAAAGGCTGAACAAGAATAATGAGACTCACTAGGTTCTATCAACTGAAGATGCAGAAGTTCATCAATTTGTTTTCTCATCTCCTTTTCATCTGAAGGAGTGCAGGGGATCAATTTACCTTTAACACCCTTGTCATGGAGGGTTATGATTTCTTGTTGTGGACTCTCCACTGACCAAAAGATCTAAGGATTTTCTGAACAGTTCTTAATCAATTCTTCATAAATCTGAACTTGTTCTGTAGACCAGTCGGTATTAATATGGGCTTTCTGCTTACTCTTCTGAATTTTTTCTTCATATCTTTGCAGAACTTCTATCCAATCATTTGAATCTTGAGTTGGTCCTTTTGATCCACTCTTCTTCTAGCTAATCTGTCTTTGAGGTTCTGAATTGGCCAATGTAAGCCTTGGGACAGAAATAGCTTTCTTTTTTATATTAAATATCAACTTATCTTCACTGATGGTTACTGGAAGAACCGAAGATAAAAATGACATTCCCAAAGAAAGACTACATGAGGTATCATGATATTGAACTGCTGAAATTTTTATAATCTCCCCCCCAACTTTTAAAGAAATGTTATCTACATAGTGGGTTAGAGATATCGATCCTCCAACAGTTTCTGAAACCAAAATATGGTTTAGAGGTTTCCAAATACCTTTGAAGAGTGAGGGTCTTGCCAAATTGTTTGAACCTCCAGTATCGATAAATGCATGAACTGCTATCCAATCTTGACGGACTTGTACTTCTACTGGAATATACAACAGATTATTTGTTTTTACAATCTTTTTCAAAAAAGATGTTTCTTCTGGAGTTGTAATAGGAGGGACAGAGGATGGAGCAACTTGCTTTGGATATGGACATAAAACATTAAAAGATGTACTAACTGATGGTTTGGACTGAAATGAACTGGATTCTTCAGGAGTGGTATCTACAACATGAGTGGTATCAACAATGGTGGACATTGCGTTTTCAGAAAATACAGAAAAATTATCATCTTCATCATATTCGGATGTTTCAGAAGTCAATTCTTCACTGCAGTATAAATTATCAGAATCATAGCAGCGATTCATCTTTTGGGACAATTCAACTGTATCTTCTTCTTCTGAAGAGGCATCTGTTAAAATGTAAACTTCTGAAATATCATCTTGAGATTCAACCATCGACCATGAATCTACAAATTCTTCAATATCTACGCATGCCTTGAGTTTACTAGAGGAGCTTTTAGGACATTTTCTTGCGAAATGACCTTCTTGTTTACAGATAAAGCAACAATTGTTTTTAGGCTGTGTTTGCTTTCTCTTTTTCAAATATTTGTATTTTGTAAAAGGTCGCTTAGGATGAGCGACCCTTTTTTACCGGAACTTACCATATCTTTTATATTTGCGTTTTTTAAATGGCGTCCATGGTAATGCAGACCGACATACTTCTAATCCCGGAGAAAACTCAGAAGCTTTCTTTTGCCAGCATAGATATTTAATCTTCTCTGAACATCTGAACAATAAATCTATGCAATAGATCTGATCAATATTCTTATTTTGATTCTCTAAATCTTTTAAAATCAGATCTCCAAGGTTTCCAGGTAACTTTGACAAAAATGAATTTTTTTGAACTGAATCATTGGTCAAATTTGCCTTAAAAACTTTTCCCATATATTCATCACCAAATTGTTGAAAGTATTTTGCATCTTTCAATTCCATACGGGCTAAGTTTGTTATGAGCTGTTTCTTTTCATCAATAGGCTCTGGGACATATTGAGTTTTAAGCAATAACTCCAAGGTGGCTAAACCAGCATTACAGACATTCATTCTTTCTTCTGGGGTTGGTGTCATCCACCAATCATACACTATGCCTGCCATTCTTTTCTCAGCCAAATAAAATATAGCTTCATTATTCAACTTGGAGATTACTTGCATCTGGTATAAAGCACCTATCCAGATACGGATCGATTCAGCTAGGTTTTTGGATTTTTCTAAATCAAGGACATAACCAGTAGAACTGGTTGCGAAAAGGTCTTCTTCAATTCTGGGATATTTGAATTGATCTCTGAATGTATGAGCTTTTTGCAGAGAAGGCAAAATAAAGGATGGAAATTTCTTTGCAGCATCTTCTAATGTAGCCAACTCACTTTTTGGTTTTTGCATTAATGGGGAAGACTCAAAAAAATTTTCAGAGATTTTCTCTTTACCTTTTTCAGAGATTTTCTCTTTACCTTTTGAAACTTTTCTTTCTGATGCTTGGGCTTGAGTTTGGGCGCTAGATTCTATTCCACTTTCTTCTTCTTCTTCTTCAAATTCCCAATTGCTTGGATTTTCCATAGTCATAGAAAAACGAGGTGTTCTCAATTCTTTCTTTCTTCTTTCTTTTTCTTTCTTTCTTCTAACCTTTTCTTCTCTCCTTTGCTTTTCATTAGCTTGTTCTTCTTGTAGCAATCTAAGGTTAGCTAAGATTTGTTCAGATTGAGAACCAAGGTCATCTAAGACATCTTCTGCATGGGAGCACCAAGTAGTCAAATAGTTTCCTATTTGATATACTTCATCAAGGTCTTTGGAATTATTTACACTATGTTCAATTAACGGAGCACAATCAGCTCTGGTCGTAGGCTGCTTCGGCATGGAGGATGTTGTACAGAATTTTTTTTTTGGTGGCCATTTTCCTCCTTTAACAAACCTATGGTTTGCATATGTCCATTCTTCTTGTGTTTGAGCTGAAATATAAGAAATACGATGCATTTTTTGTACAGGTAAGAAGGGTTTCTTCTCAGGTATATACAATTCAGTAGAACCTTTTTCAGGTTCCTCAGGAAAGACTTCAGAGATAGGTTGTCTGCTAGAAGAGGATTCTTCATGATATTGGACTGGAAAAACATGACGTTTTGGTTTAAACACAGGTCTCTGAATTTCTGGTCTAGGTGGAATCAATTTAACACGACCATCAGAAATTGCGACTCTTTTAAGCTTGGATTCAGGCTTCTTAGTATCTTCCAGAGACTTATATTGAAAATACCAGTCGTTTGGGATCTCTTCTGGACTGTATACAGCACCTTCTACTTGTGCATTTGACATTCCTACTGTCACACAGTCTTTAAGAACAGGCTGTTTCAGTTTAGGATGAACAGTGTTTGTTGACTGAAACGAAGTTTGGACTATAATAGACAGATATTCACTATCATCTATCAGGCTTAATCCTTGCACACCAGTCATTAATTTCCAGCAATCTTGTAAATGAGGATCAGACAGACTTATAGCATAATCAGGGTAAATGGTTCCATATTGGCATCCAGTAGACAAGTTACCCATTATGATTCCTATGCGTGCATGATCATAGACTTGATGGCGAGTATCAAAGACTTCTGCTATACAGGGAGTATTAATTCCATGCCTAAATAAGGGAGCTAGACCAATATGAATACCTCCGAAGTGGAGATAATTGTATTTCTTTTCTTCAACATATTGTTTGAACTTTTTGATATCATCCTTAGAAAATAAGTTCAAAGATACTATTTGAACAGATGGTCCAACAATTCTTATTGTCACTTCTACTTCTTTTAAAAAGGATTTTTTCTTAAAAACATGACTGATCGGGAGTTTATAAACATCTGTAACATGAAGAGAGGGTGGATTCCAACTTTCAGGGTTCTCTACTTCATCATGTTCTATTTCTTCAGATCGAGATGTTACTTCATTGACTATCTTACGATCAATTGCAGAGAAAGTGCGAAGTAAATGTGCCATGACAAAATCAGAAACAGGGCTCTGATACTTGTTCTGTAGACCAGTCGGTATTAATATGGGCTTTCTGCTTACTCTTCTGAACTTTTTCTTCATATCTTTGCAGAACTTCTATCCAATCATTTGAATCTTGAGTTGGTCCTTTTGATCCACTCTTCTTCAGGCTAATCTGTCTTTGAGGTTCTGAATTGGCCAATGTAAGCCTTGGGACAGAAATAGCTTTCTTTTTGATATTAAATATCAACTTATCTTCACTGATGGTTACTGGAAGAACCGAAGATAAAAATGGCATTCCCAAAGAAAGACTACATGAGGTATCATGATATTGAACTGCTGAAATTTTTATAATCTCCCCCCCAACTTTTAAAGAAATGTTATCTACATAGTGGGTTAGAGATACTGAACCTCCAACAGTTTCTGAAACCAATATATGGTTTAGAGGTTTCCAAATACCTTTGAAGAGTGAGGGTCTTGCCAAATTGTTTGAACCTCCAGTATCGATAAATGCATGAACTGCTATCCAATCTTGAAAGTGTCAACAGAACTGTGGAGCCATTAAGTTAATAATAAACCAAAAGGCGTTGGTAACCATTCAGGTTAAGCATGGAAATTGGTCAAAGGATGTGGTTTGCCTCATTATTCTATTGTTGGCTAATCATGTTGGTTCTGCTATCAGTTTTGAATTAGGCTGGCAAGAGCATTATGGGATAAACCATCTTTGTAAATATTAGATCCAATGCTGTATAGAACAATCTGTATCTATGTTCCAGATTTTCAAATTAGATCTCCTTGATGGTGTCGAATTAGCTGTTCAATCTCACATCAACTTTAGAAAAGCAAAGAAAGATCCTTTTCTTGATATAGAAGTTGATCCTATGGCATATGTGAGCAAGTGGACCAAACAATCTAAGGTTTGACCGGCAAAATGAACTGGTTGGTTTGACCGGTTTCCCGTTCATACCGACCAACTTTTAAAACTATGATGCATATATAGTACTAGCATTTTGATGCGGTTGTTCCAAATTGATCACAAGGAGTTTGGAATCACATTAGAATCGATCCGAATATTTTTCGAAAACAAATTAGATTATAAGGTTTTGTTAGTAATAATATTAGAAATGGAATGTATAGTATTTGATAATGTAGTAACACATTACTTCATATCCACGACATATCAATACAATTTATGAGAGCAATGGAAATTCTACGAGCAGTTATAACAAATGTATCATTGTAATACCAAATTATTTTGATTTGAAAGCCCAGGAAGGTATCATTATCTACAAACATTGCAATCACAATAATGGACAATATGAAATCCACTTAACAACAAAAAAAAAAATCATTCATGTAAGTCATGCCATTGAAAAATTCCATGTGTAGAGTTTTCCTTCTGCATATATTTCATTGTGTAGAGGAAGCTTCCTCTGCATAGTGAAAGCTCCACAAAAGGAATATCCACACAACAAAACATCATAATATTAATTGGACCTTTGTTCAACCCCCCTCCCCCGACCCCTCATAGCTTCCTCCACACAAAGAAAGCTCCACACAATAAAACATAATAATATTAATTGGAAATTTGTTCAGCACCCGCACCCCCCTCCTCCCCCAAATGTCCAATTAATATTATGTTTTATTGTGTTTATTGTGTGGAGCTTTCACTGTGTGGAGGCAGCTAGGAGGGGCCGGAGGGGGGCGCAATGAAAAAAGGTCCAATTAATATTATTATGTTTTATTGTGTGGAGCTTCCTTGTGTGGAGATTTCATTGTGCAGAGGAAGCTTCCTCTACACAATGAAAGATATGCAGAAGAAAAGATCTGCACAAGGACTTTTTCAATGGCATGACTTACCTGAATGACTTTTTTGTTGTTGTATTTTTGACATATATACGAGTGGAGTTCATAATGTCCACTACTGTGATTACAATGTTTACAGATAATGATACCTTCTTGGGCTTTCAAATCAAAGTAATTCATTATTATAATGATACATTTGTTATAATTACGCGTAGAATTTCCATTGCTCTCATAAATTGTATTAATATGTGGTGGATAAGAATTAATGTGTTACTACATTATCAACTACTATACATGCCATCTCCGATATTATTACTGATAAAACCTTATAATCTAATTTGTTTCTGAAAAATAGTCAGAAATATTAATGTGATTCCAAACTCCTTGTGAGTAATTTGGATCAACCGCATCAAAATGCTAGTACTATATATGCATCATAGTTTTGAAAACTGACCGGTCTGAATGGGAAAACGGTCAAAATGACCAGTTCATTGGCCCAATCAACCAAACTAGTCAAAAAACTTGGTTTGGTGCGTCATTCACTCTTTTTTTAGACAAACCGAGCATAAACCGACCAGTTCATTTCCAAGTCGGTTGCAGACCCACTAGAGGCATTTTTGGAGGTTTCTGAGGTGGTTTGGAAGGAAAATAAGCATTGTTTCCCTCAAAAAACAACCCCTCCAAGCCAATAAAAATAGGTCTCCCCTCTCATTTTCCTCACATATCTCATTTAGAATTTTTGTGAGCTTGGAGAGTGTTGAGTTTTTGATGTAGTAGTGGAACAATAGAGAGTTTGAGCTAAGTATTAGCCACCATGCCTCCAAAAGGAAAGGATAATGCATAAGCTCATTGTGATATGCTTGATGGCAAAATCATTTGCAAATATTGCCAAAAATATATTAGATGGGGTATTAACAGGTTCAAGCAATAGTTGGCTGGGATAAGAGACCATGTAAAACAATATGGAGCACCAAGTAAAGTAATAGGGAATATTAGGGAAAAATACCTTCATAAGTCTGATACTCAAGTCATTGAATGAGAAGAGAAGTTTGTGACTCAAGCACTTGCAAAGTTTGGGAGTCAAGACTCAACCAATGTTTGATCGCGATGAGAAATTTCAAGCGATAATGTTGATCATTAATATCATATATGTAGACTTCTAGTAGGCTAGTGGCCCCATAGATTGTAGGCTTTATTTTTGGTCTCTAGAGGCCATTTAGAGCCTCATTTATTATATATTTTGTTGTTGATATGTTGTACTTGGTGCCATTTTGATATATTGACCTTTACATGGTATATATATGAGAAAAATATGAATATTTTGTGTCTATTAGTTTGGAATCATGGTTTTAAATTTTAAAAATTAATCATTAAATGTGTTTTTTTAAAACCAGTTCATTGAGATCTAACCAGTCCCTGTTTGAAACTTGGTTTATTAGGTGGACCAGTTCTAGATTTTAAAACTATCATATGCATTTCCTTTGTCATTTTTGAACGACATTGGATGCAAATAACCATTTGAATGTAAATGATGGGGCGGGGGGGTTGGGGTGCTGAACAAATGTCCAATTAATATTATTATGTTTTGTTGTGTGGAGATTTCACTGTGTAGAGGAAGCTAGGAGGGGCTAGGGGGGTGGGTTGGGGCGTTGAAAAAATGTCCAATTAATATTATTATGTTTTATTGTGTGGAGATTCCTTGTGTGGAGCTTTCACCGTGCGAAGGAAGCTGGGAGGGGTCAGAGGGGGGTTGAACAAAGGTCCAATTAATATTATTATGTTTTATTGTGTGGATATTCCTTGAGTGGAGCTTTCACTATGCAGAGGAAGCTTCGTCTGCACAATGAAAGACATGCAGAAGAAAAACTATGCATAAGGAATTTTTCAATGGCATGAATTACCTGAATGATTTTTTTGTTGTTGTAGTTTTGACATATATACGAGTTGAGTTCATATTGTCCACTACTGCGATTGCAATGTTTGCAGATAATGATACCTTCCTGGACTTTCAAATCAAATTCATTTAGTATTACAATGATACATTTGTTATAACTACTCGTAGAATTTCCATTGCTCTCATAAATTGTATTGATATGTGGTGGATAAGAAGTAATGTATTACTACATTATCAACTACTATACCTGCCATCTCTGATATTATTATTGAGAAAACCTTATAATCTAATTTGTTTCCGAAAAATAGCCAGATCGATTCTAATGTGATTCCAAACTCCTTGTGAGCAATTTTGATCAACCGCATCAATATTCTAGTACTATATATGCATCATAGTTTTAAAACCCGACCAGTCTGAACTAGATACTGGTCAAACTGACTAGTTCACTGGCCCAATCAACCAAACCGATTAAAAAACATGGTTTGGTGCATCATTCACTATTTTTTTAGACAAACTGGGCATAAACCGACCAGTGCACTACCAGGCCTACTACAGACCCACCAGAGGAATTTTTGGAGGCTTTTGAGGTGGTTTGGAGGGAAAATAAGGGTTTTTTCCCTCCAAAAGAAACCCCTCCAAGCCAATAAGAGGAGGTATCCCCTCTCATTTTCCTCACACATCTCATTTAGATTTTTTGTGAGCTTCATTATGAGCTTGGATAATGCTGAGTTTTTGTTGCAATAGTGGAACAACAAATATTTTGAGCTAAGTAGTTGCCACCCTACCTCTAAAATCCAAGGATAGTGCATGTGTTCATTGTGATATGATTGATGGCAAAATGAGTTGCAAATATTGCCAAAAATATATTGGAGGGGGTATTAACAGGTTCAAGCAACAGTTGGCTGGGATAGGAGACCATGTAAAAACATATGGAGCACCAAATAGGGAATATTAGGGGAAAATAACTTAAGAATTTTGAGACTCAAGTCATTGAACCAACAAAGAACTTTGTGACTCAAGCAGTTGAAAGTTTGGGAGTCAAGACTTAACCAACTGAGTTTGATCGTGATGAGAAGTTTCAAGCGATAATGTTGATCACTAATATCATATACGTAGACTTGTAGTATGCTAGTGGCCCCATAGCTTATAGGATTTGTTTTTGGACGAATCTAGAGGCCATTTAGAGCCTCATTGATTATATATTTTGTTGCTGATATGTATTGCACTTAGTTCCATTTTGATATATTCACCTTTACATGGTATATATATGAGAAAATTTTTCATATTTTGTGTCTATTGGTTTGGAATCATGGTTTTAAATCTTAAAAATAGTTTTTTTCATTAACAATTAATTATTAAATGTGTTTTTTTTAAACCAGTTTATTGAGATCTAACTAGTCCTGGTTTGAAACCTAGTTTATTAGGTGGACCGTTTTGGTTACCAGTTCTAGATTTTAATACTATGATATGCATTTCCTTTGTCATTTTTGAATGAAATTGGATGGAAATAACCATTTGAATGTAAATGAGGGGCGGGGTGGGTAGGCCCATTTGAATGTAAATGAGGGGGTGCAGAGGGGGAGGCTGAACATGTCCAATTTATATTATTATGTTTTATTGTGTGGAGCGTTCACTGTGCAGAGGAAGCTAGGAGGGGTGGGGGAGGGTGCGTTGAAAAAATGTCCAATTAATGTTATTATGTTTTATTGTGTGGAGCTTTCACTGTGCGGAGGAAGCTTCCTCTGCACAATGAAAGATATGCAGAAAAAAAGCTCCGCACAAGGAAATTTTCAATGGCATGACTTACCTAAATGATTTTTGTTGTTGTTGTAGTTTTGACATATATATGGGTGGAGTTCATATTGTCCACTACTGCAATTGCAATGTTTGCAACTAATGATACCTTCCTGGGCTTTCAAATCAAAGTCATTTAGTATTACAATGATACATTTGTTATAACTGCTTGTAGAATTTCCATAGCTCTCATAAATTGTATTGATATGTGGTGGATAAGAAGTAATGTGTTACTACATTATCAACTATTATACATGCCATCTCCGATATTATTACTGACAAAACCTTATAATCTAATTTGTTTCTAAAAAATAGCTAAATCGATTTTAATGCGATTCCAAACTCCTCGTGAGAAATTTGGAACAACCACATCAAAATGCTAGTACTATATATGCATCATAGTTTTAAAAGTTGGCTGGTATGAACCATAAACATGGCAAACCAGCCAGTTCATTGGCCCAATCAACCGAACCGATAAAAAAACCTAGTTGGGTGTGTCATTCACTCTTTTTTTAGACAAACCAAGCATAAATCGACTAGTTCATTATCAGGCCAGTTGTAGACCCACCAAAGGCATTTTTGGAGGCTTCTGAGGTTTTTTGGAGGGAAAATAAGGGTTGTTTCCCTCCAAAAACAACCCCTCCAAGCCAATAAAAGGAGGTCTTCCCTCTCATTTTCCTCACACATCTCATTTAGATTTTTTGTGAGCTTCATTGGGAGCTTGGAGATTGTTGATTTTTTGTTGCAGTAGTGGAATAACACAAAGTTTGAGCTAAGTAGTAGCCAACATGCCTCCAAAAGCCAAGGATAATGCATGAGCTCATTGTGATATGATTGATGGCAAAATGATTCGCAAATATTGCGAAAAATCTATTGGAGGGGGTATTAACAGGTTCAAGCAACAATTGGCTGGGATAGGAGACCACGTAAAACCATATGGAGCACCAAATGAAGTAATAGGGCATATTAGGGCAAAATACCTTTAGAAGTTTGCGACTCAAGTCATTGAACCAACAGAGAAGTTTGTGACTCAAGTAGTTGCAAAGTTTGGCAGTCGAGACTCAACCAACTGAGTTTGATCGTGATGAGAAGTTTCAAGCGATAATGTTGATCACTAATATCATATATGTAGACTTATAGTAGGCTAGTGGCCCCATAGCTTGTAGGCTTTGTTTTTGGACTCTAGAGGCTATTTAGAGCCTCATTGATTATATATTTTGTTGTTGATATGTGTTGCACTTGGTGCCATTTTGATATATTCACCTTTATATGGTATATGTATGAGAAAATTTTGCATATTTTGTGTCTATTGGTTTGGAATATTGATTTTAAATCTTAAAAATAGTTTTTTTTCATTAAAATTTAATTATTAAATTTGTTTTTTTTTAACCAGTTCCGATTTGAAACCAGATTTATTAAATAAACCAATCCGGTCACCAATTCTAGTTTTTAAAACTATGATATACATTTCTTTTCTTTTGTTATTTTTGAACGACATTGGATAGAAATAACCATTTGAATGTAAATGAGAGTAACAACCGAGAGGCACACCATCGAGTCATTAAATACTATCCGCAATGGAAGCCAAATTAAAATCTTTTGATATTCAACGATACAAATGCAGTATTTTTCGAAAATCACGGAAATCCCCAAATCCATGCGCTTCTTTGAAAAAGTGAACACGTAACAACAACCAATCATTATTGAAATAAAAAGGCCAAATGTGTGTTCGGAGTGAGGAGGCCATGTCAACTCTGATGGACCGTGGAGATACTCATGGTGGTAGTTGTGGTGAATTTCACTTGGCAAACTTTGTTGGTTTTTTCTAATCATCTTTAACAGTTTGTGATCTGCAAAAAAAAAGGTGTTCCTACAAAGGCTGGACTCTTTAGTATGATGTGTTGTTATCTTTTTACTGCAAGGCTGTCAAGAATTTGGAACGAATTGAAGATTTCATTCATATAGTTGCGGTCGAACTCAAGTATTTTCAAAGGCACTCTTCAACCTCCACTCGATTTTTTAACAACTAGCACAGTTGCTGAGGTAAGAATTTAATAGGAATTTCTAAATGTTTTTGGGAATTTTTTTGAAAGAGCTGCGTCCAAGATTTTATGCAGCATAATAAATATTTTTATGTAATGTCTCGGAAGCAATATGTTGCAATGAGTACGAGATTGTAGAAGCACACAATAATATGTTAATGTTGAACAGTAATAATTTGTTTAGCAGCCCTAAGGAGAGAAAGTATAGGAAGAATCGTAAGAGAGGCGACGCGTGACTCTTGATCCCGCTCAAGATGCTGAGCAGAGTAAATATGTCTTCAACTTTTCCTGGGGTTCTTGTTCTTCTTCTGGTCAGTTGGATTTGATCTGCAATGGGGGCACAGTCACAAAATTTCAAAGATGTTCTAAATTCCCATCCCTTAAACATTACAAATAAAGCTGCATAGAGTGGGAGTGTGGAGGTTATTTATAGGAGTGGTCAAGGTATCCCTCACATGTTGTTGGCTCTTCCAATATGGGAAATGATCTGCACGATCAGAGTCATTTTAATGATGACATTCTACACCTGTTGCCATCAAACATGTGCACAGATTTGTTTATGATGTTGCTTTGATGCGATGTTTGTGAGGCGTGGACGACGTGGGCACGCCAGATTCCCGGTGTCGCTCTCTTTCTGAGCGCTTTGATTGATTTCTGGGATATCCGTTATATGGACCACAAACAAGAAAAAAACAACGAAGTGCACGTTCTGCTGAGAGAGAGGATTAGCTGGTAATTGATCTCCAAAGACTTATGATGTGTGTATCTAAAGGCTGTTTGCTTCTGGGTATGGTCCGTCACGGCTGGATTCGTGTGTGGAGAGACATTGGAGGATTGGTATTGGATGTCATACTTCATATAGTCCTTGAGGTTTACTTTGTTTGGAAATTTAAGAAGGCATTACGTGGGCCATCCGAGCAAAGTGAATCATTCTGGTTCCTAGTGTCTCGCACTACATTGTTCATATAATGTGTATTGTTGCTTCTACTCTTGAGCTGCGTGGTTTTTGCAAGTAAAAGCATTCATAAGATCTGCTCTCGAAAGGTTGCTTTAGCACTCTAATGTTGTAATTGTCCTGAAAAATGAGTGTGTGACAACATTCGTGGTGAAGTGTAATCACATTATGTTAAAATATATAACGTTGGGGTGTTAAAATATATAATTATTTCCAGCATGTATAATTGAGTTTAGTGATAGATAAATTTGGTGAGTGAATTAGAGAGTAACTTAAGCGAGTTGATCAAGTTCAGTTATGTGTGAGTGTGCATGTCAATTTAGGTTAAATATCCTTGGTTCATTGTATTCATATCGTGATTCAATGCAATTCATTGTTTTGTGTGTGAAATACTTATGTTATTGTGTGCCTGAATCCTCTGTCTATCCAACAAATTGGTATCGGAGTTGAAGAAGGATCAAAAGATCCGTGGACGAGCAGATCCAAAATGCAGAGGTCCGCAACTTATCCTTGGAAAAACTGCGGCAGTTTCGTGAGATCGGGGTTTAATCCGCGGTTTATTCCTGTGTGGGAGTGCGACTCGAACTTCATATTTAAAGGCCGACGGCCATGAAGGGTACAGCCTTGTGAACGAAGTTTTCCACAAAATCCGTGTTCTAAAAAGTCAACAGATTTGCAAAGAATTAGTATGAACCGTTTTCCAAAAGCTTGATTTTTTTAGAGCACGTGGAGTTTGTTTAAAAGATTTTTTTGAAGGACTTATTATAAAAGTGGATTTGACATACATGTGAGGATTTGAAAGAATACGTATTTTTAAAACAAATTGTATTCACCTTTTTTAAAAGGATTTTTAAAGGAGCGTATTAAAATGATTTTTTTTTTTTTATGATCTTTTAAAAGATTTTAAAATAAAGGTTTTGAGAGACGGTTTTATATATATAATTTATTTATTTATTTTTTTAATTGGTTGCTATTTTGTATTTCAAAAAAGAGGAGAAAAAATTTCATGATTACAAGTTAGATTGCTTGCAGTGTAGTGAAGGAAGTAGCTATAGCAAAATGTTACATTTTTTTTGTTTTTAGTTTTCGAGAAAAGATGAAATATAGACAATGCATATATGTCGACAAACTGAGACAGAGGAAAGACAAATTTAAAAGACATGTTAAATAGTAGAGAGCATATTAATTAATGTTGTTATGGCTAATATGGCGCGTTGTTGAAACATCAGGATTGTCTTCATTGCCAACATCCCTCATGTTGTTGGAGCTGGAGCTTGGAGCGGTGCGCTTCTCCAACATGTATTTGAGTATTTGCACAGATTTTTCAGCATGTGTACATCAATTGAAGAGAGTATTAAACTGATTTTGAAGAGAGGTGACCCTGTGGAGGAAGACATTAACATCTGCTTCATGTTTTTCATCCAAGATTTTGATCTCTGTTTGCAGCTTAGCATCAAGAATATTTTGGTGAGCTCTGATTTGCTCTAGCTCAGCTTGAAGATCTGCGTAGTGGAGGCAATCTTCACTGCGAGCCATGTTGGAAGCGAATGCAAAGAAGAGGGAGGGATAAAATCCACAGGAGGCAGAGAGGCACAAGAACTACCAAGTCGCTGCTTCGGAGGGGAGATGAGAGGAGCAGCAGAAGCAAGGGAGGGAGGCTGTGGAGCAAGAGGGGATAGCGCCGGAAATGCTGAACCCAACAGAGACACACATGTGAGAGGGATCAGAATGTGATAATCCATGGATATAATTAGCAGAGGGAGGCAAGAGTCATGCAGACATGGAGCGAGGGGATGACAGAAGATGCAAGGAGCATAGGGATAAATAGGATAGCGAAAATAGAGAGAGCCTGCTCGGGGGGAGACCCAAAGTGATAATCTCACGAGAATGTTAATGGTGCAAGTATGAAAAATATAATGGAGCGCAGTGAGGCTAGAGAGGTAGATCAGATAGGATCTGGAGATAGATTGTAGCAGGATCATGGCAGAGGAATGAGATTTAGAACATCATTGCAAAAGAATTGCCCCGAGATTCGAGCGCAGGCTCTGTTGGGAAGAAGATTGGCATCCTTGTTATATTTTCGGAGGATGTGATAGAAGGATGTATCTTTCAAACCATCCAAGAGGTTTCGGCATCTGCTAATAGTCTAGTGGAGGGCTAAGGTTTTTGTTGAACGATCATGATTCATCAAGTTGATGACGATGGAGGAATCGCCAAAAACCATAGCATTTGTAATGTTGAGCTTCTTTAATTGATACAAACCTTGGAGAAGGGTAAAGGCCTTCGCTCTATTATTGGAGAGGGTGCCAAAACCCCATTCAAAAGTTGTGAGAATGATACCATTTGCACTCCTAATGATGCCTCCCGCCTCTGCAATGCCCGGATTCAATTTTGAAGCCCCATCAAAGAAAAGAGTGGGTCTGACGTTGCTCTTTATCCAATCAGCGAAGTCCTTTTCTTTGAGCTGGATCTTCCAACTTGTGTCTATTTTGGAGGGCTGATTTGAGGGGGGGTTAAAGCTGTTAGTTCTGTCCCAAAGGTTGCCAAGGAAGCTCCTTTCCTAAACACAGAGTTCACTGTAGTCAATTCTGTTGTTGCACTTAGCAGAGATTGTTTCAAGGGCGAGGCTCCAAGACTTGCTGCAAACTTTTCTAAAAGAAGGCTCTTTGTTCCTGAAAATCTTCTTGGTCCTAGTAAGCCAAATGTTCCACAAAACCACATATGGCAGGGTGTCCCAAACCCTCTTCAGAATTTTTCTCTTCTTTTTCCCCCAAGGGTAGCTGCTTTTCCAAGAATGGAGAATCTCTGCAATGGAGCCATGGTGCGTCCAACAAGGCTGAAAGAAAGGGGTGAGCTCAGACTAGCAGTGGGTAGCAAAGGGACACCCAATGAAGAGATGGTGAGCTGTCTCTTTAGCACTTTGACAATTTGGGCACATTGATGGTTCGATCACACCTCTTTTCTTGAGATTTTTTGAAGTTAATATTTTTTCTTTCAAGAGAGTCCATATAAAAATCTTAATCTTGGGAATTGCTTCCGATTTCCATACTGCCTTCCAATTGGGCCAAATAGATGTAGGATAATAGTCGTTGTAGAGTTGCTGGTAAGCAGCTTTGATAGTGAATGCTGAACCAGAGGGGTCCCATCGAAATCCATCAATATTGTCTTTTTTTAAAGGAGCTGCGCCATAGAGGTGAGATTGGAGATTGCCAAGATCAGCTTCAAGATGGGCTGGTACTTTGGGAAAGTGCTAACCAATCCAGATTTGAGATTGGTCATCCCATTTAGAGAATTGACTTAAGAGGCTGAGGCCCATATTGTTGTAGTGTGAGAGGATGCGTTGGGTGCCAGGTCTGTCTATGATGGGAATTTGCCCCATAATTCTATCTTTCCCAACATTGATGGTGTTACCCCCCATGGGGATTTTGGAGATATTTTGAGCTAAAAAAGGAATGGCTTTTTTTGCAGAGAGCCCATATTTTGGAACAAGGTCTATTAGGGATGTCATTGTCAAAAAGGTGCTGTCGGGTAGAGTTAAGGTAATTTACTTCCGTGACTTTTTTCCACTAAGCCTGATTCCCATTGATTAGCCTCCAAACAATCTTACCTCCAAAGGCTTTGTTCAGAAGCTTGGGAGAGCGAACTCCAATTCCTCCATGCTCCCCGTCTTGGATTACTTGTCTCCATTTGACAAGATTATATTTTCTTTTTTCATTCCTTCCTCCTTGCCAAAGAAAGTGCTTAACGATAGCTTCGAATTTGAGGTGGATGATAGCAGGGGCTTGAAGGAGGGTGAAGTGATACAAGGGCAGAGATGAAAGACCAGATTTAAGAAGGACAAGGCGGCCTGCTAGGTTGAGCCATGATGAGCCCCATTGTTGAAATTTTCTCTTCATTTTGTTAATAGTGACATTCCATACTTCCGCCTTCAAAGGGCCAGCACTCACAGGCATGCCCAGGTAAGTGAAGTGGTCCCAATTCAGTTTGCAAGGGACACCAAAGATGTTTGCAATACTGTGTATAGTTTGGTTAGTAGCATTCCATCCATAAATGAAACTTTTTTGGTGATTTATCAAACCTCCAGAATAAAGCATGAATTTGTCCAAGACAATTTTAAAGCGCTGAGTAATTATGCAGATGCTTCTCCCATCAGAAGAGTGTCATCTGCAAATTGAGAATGATTCATATTTTTAACACCGTTGTCGAACTTGATGCCCGTACTGAGTCCATCTCGCCTCATATGATCTAGGGCCTTGCTAAAGGATTCCTCCATGAGGATGAAGAAGTAGGGGGAAAGAGGTCATCCCTGCCTTAAACCTCGAGAGGATTGAAAGGAGGGAGTTGGTCTGCCATTGATGAGAGGAGA
Organism: Pinus albicaulis; assembly: GCA_034641835.2. Classification (NCBI taxonomy): domain Eukaryota; kingdom Viridiplantae; phylum Streptophyta; class Pinopsida; order Pinales; family Pinaceae; genus Pinus; species Pinus albicaulis. Next base: position 22,968 of record JAXQQM020062257.1, on the reverse strand, counting down.
TATCCAGGGCCTAGAGATGCAGGACTTGATGAAAGCAAGGAAGTTTAGATCAAAACCCATTTCTTGGAGCACAACAAGGAGAAAAGAATGCCTGACCCTGTCGAAGGCATTGGCAAGTTCAAGCTTTAAAATAAATCCTTTTTCTTTGCGTGAGATGCTTGAGTGAATGGTTTCTTACATAAGGAGGATGGAATCCGTGATTTGCCTTTGGGATATGAAGCCTCCTTGATTTTCCGATATGAGGCTGTGAAGGTGAGGTTTGAGGCGCATGGCTAGAATTTTTGTGATGAGCTTATAGGAGGAATTGCAAAGAGAGATGGGTCTGAATCTAGAGAAGGAGGAGGGGCGATTTTCTTTGGAGATAAGGGCAAGGAAGGTAGAATTGGTGTAGCCCCGAATTTTCTTCTTCCTTTGGTTCCATTGTATCATTTTAACAAGATCCTTTTTTATTAGATCCCAATAAGTTATGTAAAAAGTGATAGAAAACCCATTTGGCCTAGGTGCTTTATTTGGATGCAAGGTCCAGAACGCATTTTTGACCTCTTCTTCATCGATTTATTTGTTAAGTGTGCTGTTCATCTCCTCAGTAATCATGGGCGGAAGGTGCTACAATAGATCAGAGTAATCTTCCAGCGTTTTTGTCTCTTTTAGGAGTTCTTTGAAATGCATGGTGGCCGTGCTTTTAATTGCTTCTTGATCTTTTTGTATGTGGCCAACTGCATCGATGATGGTGGCAATACTATTCTTGGCTTTCTGGACTTTGGCTTGCTTATGAAAAAAGGCAGTATTTTTATCGTCTGCTTGAAGCCATAAATTTCTTGACTTGACTCGCCATTTCTCCTCCTCTTTTCTGTTGCCTCTGTAGAGTTTCCAATAGAGATCTTTTTCCTGGCTGAGGCGGTCTTGGTTAAGGCCATGAATTTCAATGTCGCTATGGACATCATCCAATTTGGATTTAATTTCAAGATTGGTCTGTTTCGGCTCTTTGTATTTATTTTTGGCCCAGTCCTTCAAGACCAACTTAGTTTTTTTTCAACTTGGTTTTCCATATAAAGGAGGGAGAGCCTTCAACGTGTTTCATCCAAGTATTATGCACCAGCTGGTTTGCTTCCGGGATGTCATTCCAAAGTGGATTGTATTTAAAGGGAATGGGGCCAAGAGAGCGGTGATCTCCAAAGGTGAGGGTGATGGGATAGTGATCAGACGCTGAAAAGGGGAGAATGCTGGAAGAGGCAATGGAATAATATGAGAGGAGAGTGACTGGAACCAGGATTCTATCAACTCTTTCCATTATATATCCTCTCCCAATTATTCTGTTTCTCCAAGTGTATCTGCGATTTTTTGGGGCAATATCAACCAGCTCGTGGTCTTGCATTATGACTTCAAGATGGTCTCGAGAAGGGTCTAGATTGAAGCAACCTCCCCTTTTCTCATTTTCATGAAGGACTAAATTGAAATATCCTCCCATAATAATGTTGCTGGTGTCCTCATTGCCTATGTCTTCTTTAATGTAGCTCCAACAAAGTTCTTTGTCCCTATAATGATTGGGGCCATGAACATTGTAGACTATGATTTCTTTTTGATCTCTGCAATTTTCTAGAGTCACTTTTATCCAATTCTGGCTTACTGTAGTGTCTTTATGTTTCCATATGATGTGATTCCAAAGGGTGGCTAATCCACTAGAGGCTCCCCTTGATTTAGATAGGGTGCCAACATAATGCTTCATTTTATCCATTATTGCCTTCATTTCTAGATCTCCTTGCTTTGTTTCTTGTAGGAGAATAATTTTCGGTTTCTCTTGATTTATTAAGTCTCTTAGGGCTACTGTTTTGGAAGGATGACCTAGACCCCTGCTGTTCCATGAGAGGACTTTCATCATTACAAAAAGGTTGTTCGGAGAGCTGCTTTCCCTCCTTGTTCCTTTTGTCTTGTATCCTTGCTATTTTTCCCCAATATATAAGTTTCAATGGGGTTCTGAGTTCCCAATGCTATATCCTTTTGAGCGTTTTCTTCACGGTGCTACTTTGAAGATTTCCTTCAAGGGCCATGTTTGTTAGAGTTTTCTAGAGTTTCTCCATGCTCCTTCATAGAGTTTCTTATGATTCGGACATAAGAGGGATCTTGGGAGGAGGAAGGAGGATCAGGGATGGAGGGAGAAGGTTGAGGAGAGTCAGGTTGGGACAGAGGGGTGAGAAGGCGGGGATCCTCATCGCGGTGAGAAGGGGTTGGATTGGTCCAATGTAGATTGGGGGGGCGGGGGGGGGGGGGGGGGAGAGGAAGGAGCAGAGGCAAAGGCAGGATGGCTAGGATCTGGAATCTTGGGAGAAAATGAGGGTATAGGGTTTGGTTTAGGAGGAGGCGGAGCAGGGGTGTTATTCTTAGGGTTAGAGGAGGTCTTCTTTCTCCTCACAGTTTCCCATTGTGGATCGGTCTTCGGGCTTTCAACATCAATAATTTTTTAACAACGATTAGCAAAGTGACCATACTCGCGACATACCTAGCATTTAAACGGGATCTGCTCGTAGTCGAGTTGCTGGATATGCGTCCATTCATCTACTTTTAGCTTGATAGCTTCGGGGAGGCCTTTGCCCAGATCCACCTCGACACAGATCCTAGCATAGGCTTGGATGTTATCCTTTGGTTCACTTCGATTAATGAATTTTCCAATTGCGTTTCCAATGGCTCGAACAGAATCATCCCCCCAGCAGTGTAAAGGGAGGTGCGGAAGGTGCACCCAGATAGGTACAACATTTGGAACATCAAGTTCAGGATCAAAATTCGACATCCATTTATTGAGGTAAAAGCCCCTGGTGTCCATAAAATAGGGTCCGTTTCTGAAGATTAGGTCTTTATCTTCTCTCGTTTCAGAGTGGAAGGTGAAATATCCCCTTCCGCATAATCGAATGGAAATTTTGTCATTGATCTTGTCAGACCAGTTACGCTCGACCTATATTTGTACAGTCTTCGGCGAGGGCCAGAGACCGGTGAATTGACCGATGAGGCCCTTCTCAACAAGAGAAAGGACAGCCATGCAAGGGAGAGAAGGAGGAATAACAACCTCCTGCAGTCCATCTAGCTTTTTCACAAATTTAGAGATCGTCGGCCTAGGGCGAAGAGGAGCCAAGGAGTTGACAAGAACAGAAAAGGCTTGAGCTTGGAGCAGAGAAGCGGCCACCTCCGGGGAGGAATCCGGAGGGGCCATGCTTGAGCAAGAGCAGCAACTAGCAGCAAGGGCGCCGCGGAAGAGCGCAGCAGCGTGGGCTTAGGCAGAGCGCGGGTAGCAAAAAAAAGAAGATTTGAACCACTATCTTAAAATATTTCTTAAATTTAATATTATTAATAATAAATAATGAATATCATTATTATTAATAATGATTATTTAAATTTAATATCATTAATAATGATATTATAATATAATAGTAATAAAATATTATTAATTAATTAATAATATAATTATTAAGTAATTAATAATATCATTATTAATGATTAATTAATAATTTTAATGAATAATAATTAATTAATTAAACAATAACAATAATTCATTCATTCAATCTAAATTATCAATTAATTAATTATTAAAATATTTTTTTTCTAAGAATTAATATTTTAAATTGAAAAGATTAAGAAATCAAATGATTAAATTATAAACCCAAAGAATCATTAATATTATAAATCAACATGACTAATAAATCAAAGGGCTTAGTATTCTAAACTGAATGAATTAGTAAACACAAGTGATACATATTATAAACCTAAATGATTCACAAATCCAAGCAATCTATATTAAAAACACATGGGATTAATAAACTCTAGGAATTAACATTTTAAATCCAAGGAATTAATAATTCCATGAAATTATTAATATTATAAACCTAACAAATTAGTAAACCCAAAAAGTACATATTATAAATCTAAAATATCAACAAAGCCAAATCATTATTATTATTATTATTATTATTATTATTTAAATTTAATATTATTAATAATAAATAATGAATATCATTATTATTTATAATGATTATTTGAATTGAATATCATTAATAGTGATAATATAATAGTAATAGTAATATAATATTATTAATTATTAATTAATTAATTATATCATTATTAATTAATAATATTATTATTAATGATTAATTAATAATATTATTAGTAATTAAGAAATATTAATAATAATTAATGCATCTAACCAATTAAACATTAATAATAATCAATTAATATTTTAAATGGATAATAGTTAATTAATTAAACTATAATAATAATTAATTAATTCAATTTAAATTATTAATTAATTATTAAAATATTATTTTTTTATCAATTATTCTTAATAATAATAGCATTATTAACAATAATAATATTAATTTAATAACAATTTATTAAACAATGAACTGTGAACTCAATAGATTTATATAAAAAATAAAGTTTAAAATTATAAATTCTTTGAATAATATTATATCATAGGAATATGAAACCTTAGATTAATAATCCCAAGAGATTGATATTATAAGTCCAAGGCAATAATAAACGCACAGATTAACACTAAAAACCCAAAGGATTATAAACCCAAGGTATGAACACTAAAAATTCAAGAAATTATAAATCCAAGGGAATAATATTAAGCCTAATGGATAAATATTATAAACCCAATGTATATAAACCCTAAAGTAAAAATGGTTAACCATGGTTGACCATGATTATAAACACAAGTGATTTATATTCAACCTTAGGATTAATATTATAAAACCTTTAAGAATAATATTATACCCTAGTAACAATAAATCAAAGGGATTAATACCAAGAGGATATTATTAAACCAAATGGACTGATATTATAAACCCTAGGTATATAAACCCTAAGATAAATACTATAAACCCTAAAATTAACATGGTTGAGTATGGTTTACATGGTTGGTTTTCACATTGACACGATATTTTTCACAATACGATTTTGGACCATGGTCAACCACAGTTGACCATGGTTGTTTTTTATATTGAGACAATCTTTTCACAATGTGATATTGCACCATAGTTGTCCATGGTTAACCATGACTATAAACCCAAGGGATTTATATTGAAGCCTAGCATTAATATTATAAACCTTATAAATAATATTATACCCTAGGAATATAAACCCTTAGATTCATAAACCCAAGGGATTAATATTATAAACCCAAGGGATTAATTATAAAACTGCAAGGTATTATGAACTCAAGGGAATAATATTAAACCCAAGAGATTAATATTATAAATCCAATGTATATAAACCCTAAGATAAATTTTATAAGCCCTAAAATAAAATGGTTGACCATCGTCCATTTTCATATTGAGAAAATCGTTGTCGCAAAGCGACGTTTCGCCATGGTTGATTTTCATATTGACAAAATCTTTGTCACAATGTGACTTTGGACTATGGTTGACCATGGTTGACCATGATTATAAACACAAGGGATTTATATTGAACCCAAGGATTCATGCTATAAACCCTCTGAATAATTTAATACCCTGGGAATATGAACCCTTAGATTAATAAATCCAACGGATTGATATTATAAACCCAGGGTATTAATACTGAAAAAGCAAGAGTCTATAAACCCAAGGGAATAATATTAAGCCCTATGGATTAATATTATAAACCCTATGTAAAAAAACCTTTAGATAAATACTATAATCCCTAGAATTGAACCCAATATTATAAACCCTAGTATTGAACCCAATATTAATAAACCCAAGGAATTTTTATTTTTTCTAAGTAAAAGTAATCTATTAACAGTGAAAAATTATGTACAACGGGCCATAGCCATAACATTGCCTAGATTTGTGGCATGTTTAACAGGAAAAACCAGAGATGAACACTGCCCTACAGGAGGGAAACCAGTGTGAAATAGATAACTACAAAAAACCCACGCAGGGGAGTCATAGAGTTCAGAAATTGGATAACCAAGTTGGCAAAAAATTGTGACCTGAAAACAAAGACAACAGAGAAAAACAGAGACAAGCCCAAAAGTAAGGGCAGAAACAGCACAAGAAAACCAGATAAGGGAAGTAATGCTACTCATTAGGAGTTTCTTCTATGACCCTGCACCACCATTCATCCGACATCCCATCCTTCGTGTACAGGTCCGCAATTGATTGACCACCTGCCTGGAGGTAGAAGGGAGCTGTTGCGCACTCATTTGAACTTTGTCCTTCTTCTCATCGCTCGCTTGACCATCATCCTTCAACACCTCGCGCGTGTGCTCCAAGCCTTCCTGCGCCATAGAAATCTCCTGCACGTCCTTGCGTTCCGAAGTCTGCATAGCTGTGCTTTCCATCCCCTGCAAGCCCACATTCATAGTGGGAAGCGACCCAGGGTGCATATCCGAGGAAAAAGCGGCATTGTTGCTTTGCCCAGCAAAGTCAGAGTTGGGGGCAGCCTCACGTGGTTCTTCGCAGAAGGAAACAGTGATGGAGGCAGTAACTCAAGGACGATTGAGAGAACAGTCGAAGGAGAAACGCGCAGTGTGAGTCTGAGCAGGGATGGAAAGAGGGATGGGAGAATCAATGCGACGTCCAGAGCGGAGCCGACTTCCTCGCGGGGGACTGGTATGACTGTCAGAGTGAGTAGAAGACTCAGAGGAGGAGGAGGGAGAGCGTCGGAGTTGGCGACGAGTGGAGCCTCTGCGGCATCGCATCCGATGCCGAAGACGTGGCATGATTTCCGGCGCGGGGGAGGAACCAGGATGCAAAGGAGTGGCCAATCTTACAGAGGATTGAGGAGCATGAGAATGCAGGGAGAAGGTGGCAAGAAAACAGACACCTGCGAGCGAAAGATGAAGATTTTCTCCAAGGTCAAGGCAACAATTGAGCCTGCACCTCTTACCAGAGGATGTGCGCAAGCTGGAGAGGCCTGCATCCGAGGAGCATCTCTGAGCAATAGGCACAGGAGAATTCTTCAAGCCAGAGCATCTCTCCATTGTATGAATCCAAATGACAATGCAACGGTACACCAGCAATAAACCAGCAGTAAATTGAGTTGAAGGACGAGCCATCCCGCAATGAGCAGGATCATATCGGAGATCGAAACGGAGGTTGAGACGAGCGCCAGGCATTAATACCATTAAACTCCAAGCAGTCATGTTTAAGTGAGCTATGACAGTTTCCTCGCGGTTGGGCATGTGGCTTACCGTCCTGCCGCACCCCCATCCCGTCATATTAATCTCTTGCATCGGCACCCGCATCCGGGAAAACCCAAGGAATTATTAATATTATAAATCCAAATGATTAATATAACCAACCCAAAGAATTATAAAATTAAAGGGATTAATGTTATAAACCCAAGAGATTATTAATATTATAAATATTATAAATACAAAAAATTAATAAACCCAAACGATTAATAAACCCAAGAAATCAATAAACTTAACAAACTAATATTTCAAACTCAAGGGATTAAGAAACCTAATGATTAAATTATAAACCCAAGGAATTATTAATATTATAAACCAAAGTGACTATTGACCATCGTCCATTTTCATATTGAGACAACCTTTGTTGCAAAGCGACGAACCATAATGTTTGATTTTCATATTGACAAAATCTTTGTCACAAGGTGACATTGTACTATGGTTGACTATGGTTTACCATGGTTATAAACACAATATATTTATATTAAGCCCAAAGATTAATGTTATAAACCCTATGAATAATTTTATACCCTTGGAATATGAACCCTTAGATTAATAAAGTAAATGTGGATTGATATTATAAACCCAAGGAAGTAATAAACCCAAAGGATTAATACTAAAAACCAAGAGTTTATAAACCCAAGAGAATAATATTAAACCCAAGAGATTAATATTATAAACCCTAGGTACATAAAGTTATAGATAAATATTATAAAGTATAAAATAAACATGGTTTACATGTATGGTTGATTTTAACATTAAGACAATATTTGTGAGAATGTGACATTGGACCAAGGATGACAATGGTTGGCCATGGTTGATTTTCATATTGAGACAATATTTGCCACAATGTGACATCATACCATGCTTGATGATGGTTTATAATGGTTGACCATGGTTGATTTTCATATTTTTACAATATTTTTCATAATGTGACATTGGCCATGGTTGATATTTATATTGAGATAATCTTTGTCACAATGTGTCATTGGACTATGGTTGACCATGATTCACAATGTTTGGTTTTCATATTGAGAAAATTTGTGTCACAATGTGAGATTGGACCATGGTTGACCATAGTTGACAAAGATTATAAACACATGGCATTTATAGTAAACCGTAGGATTAATATTATCAACCTTAGTATTAAATCCAATATTAAAAACTCTCGTATTGAACCAAGTATTATAAACCCTAATCTTAAACTCAATATTATAAAACTTAAACTTAAACCTAATTATATGACCAAAATGGTTCATCAATATGGTAGAGCATATTAAACGAGGTTTCACCATTATAACATTATAAATATTATTTTTCTAGACATTATTAATATTTTAATGATGTTACTCATAATATTGTTTTCAATATCAAATTGTTATTATTAATGATATATATTAATATTGATATTTTAAGGTCTGATAGAGTGCATTGGTCTTAGTGGACGTTAATTCATCATCATCATTAAAATTAATAACTATTAATTTAATATTTTTTTAAAAACATTATAAATATTATTTTTTAAGTAATTATTAATATTATATTAATGATGTTATTGTTTCCAATATTAATTTATTATTATTAATGATATATATTAATATTAATATTTTTAATAGCTAATATTAATGTTATATAATAAACATTAATAGTACCTCGTATTAATATTAGTAATATTTATTGTGAAACTATAAACAATAATATTTGGTAATTATCAATATCAATAATTATTACTTTAATTTATTTTAAACACTATTAATATTATATTGATAATTTTGTTTCCAAAATTAATTTGTTATTATTAATGATATCTAGTAATATTAATATTATATAACAAACATTAACAAACTCTATGAAATTTTTTTTTTTTTAACTGAAACATAGCAACATATTTATGAAATCATTTTGAAAAATATTAATATTATATAACAAAGGATAAAAAATCCTATGAATAATTTTATACCCTATGTATATGAACCCTTAGATTATTAAATCCAATGGATTGATATTATAAATCCAAAGAAATAATAAACCCAAGGGGTTAATACTAAAAAATGAGGGTTTTATAAACCCAAAGAAATAATAATAAACCCAAGGGATTAATATTATAAACCTTATGTATATAAACCCTAAAATTGATATGGTTGACCATGGTTTACGTACATGGTGTATTTTATCATTTAGAAAACCTTTGTCACAATGCAACATTGGACCAAGGATGGTCATGGTTAGCCATGGTTGATTTTCATATTGAGACAATATTTGTCACAATATGACATTGGACCATAGTTGACGATGGTTGAGCATGGCTGATTTTCATATTGAGACAATATTTGTATTGAGACAAACTTTGTCACAATGCGACATTGGACCATGGTTGAACATGGTTCACAATGGTTGGTTTTCATATTGAGAAACTTTTTATCACAATGTGGGATTGGACCATGGTTGACCATGATTGGTGAAGATTATAAACCAGGTTCCAACCAAGTTTCACTATTATAACATTATAAATGTTTTTTTTCAAAACATTATTAAACATTAATAATATTTCATATTATTAATAATAAAGCGAACGGATTAGGTTATAAACCCAACGAAATATTAATATTAAAAAACCAAGGCACCAATATACCCAAGGGTTTAATAATATAAACCCAAGGAATTGATAAATGCAAGGGACTAATATTATAAACCCAAGTGATTAACAAACACAAGGGATCAATAAACACATGTGATTTTTAATACTATAAACCGAAGCGAACAATAAACCAAAAAATTTGATATTCTAAACACAAGGGATAAATATTATAAACATAAAGGATCAACAAACCCCATGAATCAATATTAAAAATACATAAGATCAATAAACCCTATGAATTAACATTTTCAACTCAAGGGATTAATAAATCCATGGGATTATTAATATTATAAAACCAATAAATTATTAAACCCAAGAAATCAATATTAAAAATGCAAGAGATTAATAAACCCTAAAAAATAATATTTTAAGCTTAAAAGATCAATAAACCCAAAAATTATAAATTATAAAATCAAAAAATTATTAATATTATAATTAACTTAAAATTTTAATATTAATAATAATTAATAATATCTCATATTAATATTAATAATATTTATTATGAAACTATAAACAAAAATATTAAAAATATTAGATAATTTTATTAATATTATTGAGTATACATCTCATACATATATATAAATTAATTAATTAGAAAACATGTGTCCCACATGGATAGTGGGAGAGTACAATGTAATGTATATAATATTCCTACGATGTCGTTGTAACTTGATGATATGGGGTGTTTCGCGGTGGCAGACCTTGGGATGATGTTTGTATAACATATGTAGGAGTGACATAATAATAGGTGTATGTCCTCCTCCTTTAATATGAGGATCAAAGGGTTGAAAGCATATTGAAAGGTGTAGGAGTGACATAATAATAGGTGTATGTCCTCCTCCTTTAATATGAGGATCAAAGGGTTGAAAGCATATTGATATTAAAGGATCAAAGGGTTGAAAGCATATTGAAAGGTGTAGGAGTGACATAATAATAGTTGTATGTCCTCCTTTAATATGAGGATCAAAGGTGTAGGAGTGACACACAGGTACACACAGGTGTAGGAGTGACATAATAATAGGTGTATGTCCTCCTTTAATATAAGGACCAAAGGAAAGCATATTAAAGGCAACTTTAGGAATAATGTATTTTTAGGACCAAAGGGCTGAAAGCGTATTGAAGGGGAATAATGTATTTTTAGGACTAAAGGGCTAAAAGCATATTGAAGGGGACTGGGGAATTTTTTTTTTTTCTAAGTAACACTAAATCTATTAATATTTAACATAATGATACAAAACTGCCGCTGTCTCAGCTGAGGAAGCCTGAGTACAGGGCTTGACTGCCATGAGAATTCATATTTTGGACTGCCCACAGTGGGGAAACTAGTCCCGTAAGATTAAGATTCGCCGCCCTCATAGGGGAAACCAGCTTTGCATCCAAACTGTTTGTCAAAAATATCAAAACTATAGCATGCCACTCTGCAAGCAGAGGGTGAAAAAGCAAAAAAACCGGGATTAGCTTAAAGACCTTGTGCATGGAGAACAAAAACCTTTGTGGTATCTTCAGACTACTGTGCATTGGTTGGGGAGGGCGGTTCTTCAACGATTTTGCATCCAAACTCGTCGCTGCTCCTCCCTTCATTAGCCGAGGAGGGCACGTTGTCTTTGTCCACACCTTCCATGTTCTGGACCTGCATAGAAACGTTCGGAACAATATTTAACTGGGCCAAGGTGTCCTTGGCAATTTCTGCAGGAGCGGGGCTAGGTGCAGTGGGGCCATGGATAGCGACAGAGGGACCAGGAATTGCAGACGGAGGTGGAACCAGGCGAGAAGATTCTTCACAAACCGTAACCGTGACGTGTGCTTTGAGGACCGGTCTATCAAACATGCAGTCGAAGGTAAACTCTGCGCGCTGAGAGGACTGACGAAGGGAGGAAGAGGAGTGCGGGTGGGGAACGGAGGGAGCAGCAGAAGGGCGGACCGGAGGCGCATGGGAGAAGACAAAAGGAGACGGAGGACACACAGAGGGAGGAGAGGAGATAGGGCCACGAGGTCTGCCCCTTTGACCTCTAGTTTCCAAAGTGAAGTTGCAGGGGAAATCTTCCGACGAAGAATCAGAGGTGGGAGAAGACTGAGAGCGATAAGCCCGGCCACGACTGGTGCCTCGGCGACATCGCATGCGATGGCGCAGTCGAGGCATGGCGGGGGGGAGAGGCAGATGAAACGGGCAGAGGATAAGAGGCAGCGAAGATCCAGGAGAGCGATACAGAGAATTTGAAAAACAGAATTGACTGTGCGAGTAATGGAATTCTGGAACAGTCTCCAGACAACACAGCAGCTCACACCGTCGGCATGTCTGCATGCGAGCGCTAGGCTCAGTGCAGGCGGACGAACAAGAAGCACGATGAAACGCAGAAGCAGAGCAGATGGGGCAAGCGCCATACAAAGGATTACAGTCCATACCAAGAGCCGAGGTGAACCCGATGAAGAATGCGCTGCAACGACGGTTCCAAAGAATGCAATTAAGGTAGCGTGGGGTGGCGTATTGAATGCCACCGTAAATGAAAGTGTGGGAGGCCACATAGCCAGCCCAAAGGGTCTGCCTCGGGAGGCAACGAGGGACGAGAGTCCCATCATGAGCTGGAGGCAACCGCATCCGGCGCTGAAGAGTCCTGTTGCACCAGAGTGCTGCATTCCTGAAGTTTGGTTTCTTCATTGATGATGCTGAGCGGACCATGGATGAAAGTAACAAAGCTTTCCACTCCCATATTAGAAAGGAAGTCAGCGACTTTGTTGCCATCGCGCCTGATATAAGAGAATGAAACGGCATTATAACTTTTGAGCCAGGTTTCCATCAGTTCCAATCTAGCAAATAATCTCCAGCAAGAGGATATTTTGACAGCAGCGGAGCCTGTGAGGAGATGTTGAGCCATGTTGATGAGCACTTGGGAATCTCCCTCAACGACAAGTGGAAAGAGGTTGTGGAGTTGAGCTAAGTATAGACCTTGCCAGATACCCTCGAGCTCCGCAGAATTGTTAGTGTCCCATCCAAGATGACCAAAGTAAATGACAAGAGTAGTTCCTTTAGAATCTCTGAAGATTCCCCCAAATCCAGCGCTCCCCGGATTGCCCTTAGAAGCCCCATCAAAGTTTAATTTGACAACTCCTGAGGGGGGGGGGAGGGGACTGGGGAATTTAGTAATAATGTTTTTTTAAATTTTCATAGAATAAAAATAATTATTATTTTAGGAATCTGTTATGAATTAATAATATTTTTTTGAATTTCCATAGAATAACAATAAAAATATTTTTAGGAGTCTCTTATGAATTGGAACTTTAATAATAAGAACTTCAATTTTTTTTTAACCTTCTGAATAAATATTAATTTTTTTCTTTCTTAGGGAAAGGGGGAGAAGTTTTTTTTACTAATAAAAGTAGGAAATTCTATAAAAAAAAATTTGGATTCTTATGATGATTAGGAGGGTTGAGAAAGGATAGGCACAATCCCTTTTAATTTTCAACAATGTTAAGGAGGACCAAGTCATGAAATTATTCATGACAAACCCACTTATTTTTTGATTTTATGATAGTTCACGAAGTGCATTTTTCAATAATAGTTAAGGTGACCTTTTTTACTTTGGAGGAGCCTCGTGATGGACATGTCATGTTACATAAATGGAGCCGAGGATAGGAAGACACCCACAATATCTTGTGGAACCTTTAAAATAGTTGTGCATCAACACTGAAGAAATAACATCCATCCATTTTTTCAAGTGCAGATGTATCCCCATTAGAGATGTAGGGTGATCCCCATTGAAACAGCAGACCTGGTGAGCCAAAAGGTGCCACCAAATTCTACCACCATCTTCTTCTAGAAATTGTTTTCTCTGACTCCCAAAGGGTATAGAGAATCATGATGCACCTGTAGAATAACATTAAGAAATAATATTTCATTAGATTGCCTTTACAACAACCATAGGCTGGGATTACTATGATGAATACCAATTCATAGCTTGACACTTCATGATAACTCACAAACACAATAGTAGGAAAGACCGAACTTGTAGAATCACAACTACTCCAAATAGCTTAGGGATTAACCCTACTGATAAAAATAAGGCACATAGAAATATGGTCCAGGAATCTGGTAGACTCGCAATTCTAAAGGGGTGATATAGGACTGGGGAATTCCAAAGCCAAAGAAGAACTTGATGCCTTAGGATGACCCCCTAAGAATTGAATCCCAACATAGTAATAACTAAAAGCAACTAGACCTAGGTTCTCCTTATCTATATCAAACAAACCCAACCTCCTCCCCCCCCCCCCTTAACAATCCAAGATCGATAAGAGTTGATCAACCTAGACATTGACCAACTAATTGCAAGAGTAGGAAATTATCCAACTAAAAATATCAATAGAGAAGCTAAAAAACCATGCATAAGCTCACGCATAAGAATTCCAAACAATGAAGAGAAAATTCAAGCAAAGCAAAGAGATTAATACCCAAATGGAGGCATACATATGAGGATGCATGCAAAGAAGGAGACTTTGACTCCAAGACTAGTGTGAGAGACTGTATCAAAGACAAAGCTCCATTATCACTATTCAGACAAGGTTTGACCATCCACCACTACTCTTCAAAGCATAAGAAATAACCCTACAACACTTACTATGATACATGTCAATGCAACTCATAGATCGCGACAATGACAAAGAAAAGCTTGAACTCCTAGAAAGACTAGGGCCAATCCCACTGAATACCAACCATACCATATAACCTCGCAGTCGGACAAATATTCATAACACTTCGCATGTGGCTGCATGTGTGGGGGTGGCCATGGTGCCCCTGAAATTTAATGTAATTCATTCTTGATAAGCCCAAGGTAGTGGGCACATGTCCTCACTAGGATATTAGTCCCATTACGCACCCCCAACGGAGAGTATTATAATACAATTTTAATTTTAATATTCAATTTATATTTAAATTAATTAATTGCAAATTTATTACAAATAAATTAATTATGTAAAATATTTAAAGATAAATAAATCATTAAAAAAATAAATTGGACTAAAAGTATTTATTATAGTAATAATAAATAATAAAAATAATCAATTTTTATTACTTTACTATGGTCAACTATGTTCACCCATAATATAACATCACCCTCCACTTCCTTAGACCTTTCTAAGGAACGAGAAGGTGTACTTTATTTTAACATGACTGCCATAGTCCTATCATCGAAATGGGATCACAAAAATTCCTTATGTTTCAACTATCCCAAAACTAAAAACTGATATTTCTATTTCGTTTAGCTCGTCGTGGGTTTTCCGGTGATAAAAATTTTGTCTCAATACAAGCTATGGATCAAAAGTTATGACCATTTTAACTTATCCCTTTTTAAACCTTGCCATGTAATCATGAATGCCATGTGGTACTCACAATGTGGTTCATGTGGCTTGCCCTGTTAGCATAGGGTCCCCACGTGGTAGACCACATCTTCCTATACTTCCCACATCATCGCACCCTCGTTTATGTTATATGAAATCTCGCTCTCAGAGTTATTTCTTGGTTCACCACATTGTGCAACACAAAAGGGTGTGGGATAAGAGAAGATTAACTCTTTGTCAATTAATAGGAGTAAATTCCATCTCGTACCCTCACCATACTCGCTCTCCTTTGACACATACCCAACCATGACATGGCTTCCCTGAGGTCTAATACCTCGAGGTTTCGAGACAGGAAAATTAGCATCAATTACTAAAAGGGTTCTCATCACTTTCAACCCTCAATCTTGACCCTTTTCTACCCAGTGCACGACTATTCCTCTCGAGGTCAGATTTGTTCTCAACCCAAGGTGATGTCATGATGTCCACATGGTCCTCTCTTAGGATTCCATGTGTCACTCATTTTTGGGCCACTTGGCCCTTCAATATGATCATTGGATCATGCCATGTGGCATGCCACCTAGGCACCACATCGCCACTAGTTTCCCATCAGCCTGCCATGTTGACCACAAGCCTAGGTCCCACAAGGTATTTACTCACTGGTAATGCAATGTTTTGTTGTTAAGAGCCGGATAATTCTTTGTCTCGAAATTTGTTTTCATTGGCCTTCCCCAATATGTGCACATATCCAACCTCACCAAGGTCCCAAGATAAAATCAACCTAATTTGTCATCATGTTGATGTCATCTTTATTGGTAGCATGGTGTTGGCATTGATATCAACCCCAGGAGATAGTCAACCACCTAATATTGGCATTGATGTCAATGAGCTTCATGTTGATGATCTGGTGTGTTGCAGAGATTCCAAAGATTATACAAGTCCCTAAGGAATTTTTGAAGAGGTGGTAACAAATTCTGAGCAGTGCAATTGAAGATTCCCTCATTTATGGTACAAATGCTAGTTAAGAAAGGCAAACCTATGGACTTAACTTTGGCAGCCCAAATTTTCTTTGGTAAATTCACATCTATAGCTCAGATTATCCATGGAGAATGTGTGCCCATGCCTATAGGTGCCCAAAATGAGTTCCACGGGCCTTAAACTTCAAATAATCAATATAGATATTCAACATTCATATCATCTTTATCATTATCATGATGAGAACACATTGATTATAGGTGGAATGCATAATCAACATATTTAATCGTTGGAAATGGTCCAAGGAAACTAACCAATTATTCTATTCCATGGGCATCATAGTTAAATATGTTTTTGGTCAAATCTATTATGGATGTATTGAAGGAAATGCATTTATCATGGACTTAGTGGTCCATCTCGTAAATTCATTAGAGGAAATGTTAGTTTAAAAAAGGCCTCCTAAGGAAAAATTATAAAATAAGAGTTATGAATTTTGGAGGAAAAAGAAGAAAACTACCTTTTTTAATTATATTTTTGGCTTATCTCCTTATATGTTCACTCAAATTTCCAATGTAGACACTCATTGGATGCAGAATTATATTCCACATCCAACAAGTACCCATTATGCATACTTTTAAGAAGACCCACATTGATAAAAATTGAAGATACATTAAAAAGTGTGTTCAACACGTTGTTTTAATGTATCTTCAATTTTTTTCAATGCAGGTCTTCTCAAAAGTTTGAATAATGGGTACTCGTTGGATGTGGAATTTAATTATGTATCCAACGAGTGTCTACACTTGAAATTTCGAGTGAGCCAATAAGGAGATAAGCAAAAAATACAATTAAAAAAAATATTATTTCTTTTTTTCCCTCCAAAATATTTACGTGTACCTCTTTTTAAATTTAAAGGATTTTGATTGGTTTACATATTATGACATGAAAATTTCATGGGCACTTTTAGGCTGAAATTTCCTCCAATGCATGTGGTTTGATCTGGTCGAAGGTAGCACAGGGAAAGTGATTATATATGTATTTCTTGACGTCTACATTTAATATTTGGCCCAAAACATCAATCAAATTGATTCCATCAATGGAACTACCCATGGTAAAATCCCATGATAAATATAGCCACCATGTTTATAAATTCTTCGTCAAGAGATATGAGTGGTGTACAACTTGGAGAGTGATCTGAGCAAGTGTGCAATTGGTTTTGCTTTTCATATTTATTTGTTTTGGCACGGGTTGAAATGGGATAAACCAATGGTGCAACAAAAAAATATTTGATTAATTCTATTATGGTCATGGAGAAGTTGTGTTAATGGTTTAATCTAGTGGGACATATTTAAGTAAATTTGAGTAGTAATGCTCTAATCCAATCATAAAAAATAATTAGTCGAATTATTTATTGATAATTTTTTCATCCGGTCTTTAGTATCCCAATTAAAATGTCAAGAAAATGGATCGGCTTTTATGACATTGATTCAATCGACTTGGAGGATGCAAAACATTATTGACAAATGAATGCCTAGATATAGTCCATGGAGTTGATTTATTGTTGGGAAATCAATTTATGGTTACATTGGGAGAGATTTGAGCTTGTGCGTGTGTCCTCTTGAAGAAATAAATCATTCTTATCATATATTGAAGCTAGATATGAAATGTGGATAACAATGACAAATTTAAAGCGTTAGAATTTATTGCAATTGATCATTGCACAATAAAAAATACATATAAATCAATTATAACCATTCATGGATTGGATATAGTGCTGCGATTTTTTGTATCCACACACTTCTTGTAGAAATTTGTTCCAAATATCGTGAAACCAATGACAAATATCAATGGAGTTTTAGTAACTTAGTGCTTAAACAAAGTATAGACGTGTGTGTGAGGTTCATGGAATAGAGGAGTGGGATTTCCAGAGATATGTGTGTATGGAAAGGTCTTGGGAGCAATAAATCAATGGTAGCCTTGATTTGAGTCTGTCATTGCATTGAGTTTAATGGTGCATTTGAACAAAGGGTTGTATGTGAATCGTTTGAAACTAGTGTGTGCAGTGCATATATCATACACCAATGCGAGTGGAATAAAATGAGACTTATAGCTTGAATGCACATGGAACCTATGATTGTTTTTAGATCTAATATGCATGATAGAGATGATGTGAAAGTTGAGCTTTGTGTCTATTTGTGTGACCTAAGCATGATGAATTATGATGGAAGAGAAACATTGTGACAAAACATGAGCAGTGAATTTTAGATGATATAAAGCTAAATGTTGGTTTATCTAAAATAGTTTTCATGTGTATAATAGTTTATTTTGTAGGTAAATATGGAAAATTATAGTAGTTGAGTTTGATATCTATAGTATCATGTTTGCCATTTCTATCAATATTTTGAGATAATTACCATATATGTATAAGCCATCTATTGTTTTTTGGTGTGTGAATCGAGTCCCTGGCTTAGGTTATCTAAAATATTTTTCATGTGTATAATAGTTTATTTTGTAGGTAAATATGGAAAAGTATAGTAGTTGAGTCTGATATCTATAGTATCGTGTTTTCCATTTCTATCAATATTTTGAGATAATTACCATATATGTATAAGCCATCTATTGTTTTTTGGTGTGTGAATCGAGTCCCTGGCTTAGATATGTTGAAGATGAGTGAGGGCTTGGTGTATGATGAGTGTTATGCTGCTATCATGTATAATTAGTTCTGAGTTAGTAAATGTCAGAGTGTTGTAGAGGTTTGTTGAGAAGATGTATGTTGTTATTGTAGAGAGTGAGAGAGGTCGTTATTACATATGTTGAGTAGTGTTGCATGTTTTATGAGTGAGTGAAATGACTTCTTCTAAATTTATGAGACTTATATGATAGTGGTATTATTTATATTGTAAGATTTTATATAGAGGGTGTGTGAGGAAAAAATTATTACGAATTATTGAGTAGAGAATCGTTACATATATAGTCATGGTTTTTTATGGGTATTTGATTGTGTTACAGAGATTTTTTTTATATATGAGAAAATTGTATATGGCAGTCCTATAACATCATTCATGACTAATTCTTGATGCAATTTTATTGATTATATCCATTGTTGCAAAGTGATTAAAAGTGATACAAATATGTATTTGGTAGAGTAACTTATGTAGGGTTTTACAATGATAATATGATGTTACTGAGCTATTGGGTGAATAGAGAGAGTGTTTATATTGTCATATGCATGTTTCTACTATGCTACTAGGTTTGAAAGCTGATTTTTTATTGTTGGTGCTAGGTTTTGGAAATATTGATGTATTGTGCATATGTTGTTGACTTGAGTGTATGAAATGGAGAGAGAGATGTTGATGATGATGAGCTTGGGATATGTTAGAGTATGTAATTAGGGTTTGGTAGTTTCATAATATTATTGTATAGGATTTTATTGTATTGATGTATTTACAGTGTTTGATTATTGCAAAAATGATGCTAGGGTTTGCTTGCTTAAGTGATGAGAATGAGTTTGATGCATAATTGATTTCTTATAGAAATTTTGTATTATAAAGTGTTGAGAGAAAAAAATTTCAGTGTTGAGCTTAAAATATATAGTGGGTCTAGTTTGAAAATTGGATGAAACATGGCCTACGGGATTTGAGTTTGTTGTAGGTGGATCTAGTGTGAAATATTTTGAAATGAGGTGCTTGAACATGCTTTATGCCACACTTTTCCATTGATATAAAATGGGGGGAGTGATAGCCACTCGCAAATAATGAAGAATTACAATCACTCAATTTAGAGAAAAAATTCATTTTGGTGTTTATGGTTTTAGGTTGATATCAATGCAAAAGGCGAGAATGTTGGTAGCATGGTGTTTCCATTGATGTCAACCCTGGGAGATATTCAACCACCTGAGAATGACATTGATTTCAATGAGCTTCGCGTTGATAATTTGGTGTGTTGCCAAGATTCTAGAGGCTATAAAGGTCCCTAAGGAAGTGTTGAAGAGGTGGTAGCAATTTTTGGCCAATGAAATTGAAGATTCCCTCACTTATGGTATGAATTTTATTTTAGAAAGGAAAACTCATAGATTTAACTTTGGAAGCCCAAATTTTCTTTCTAAAATCCTTGTCCACAACTCAAATTATCCATGGAGAATGTGTGCCCATTCCTATAGATGCTCAAATGAGTTCCATGAGCCTTAAATTTCAAAGAATTGATCTAACTATTTAACATTCATATCGCCTTGGTCATCATTATGATGAGAAAACATTTATTATAGGTGGAACCCACAATATAATTTATTATGGAATCAACATATTTAATTGTTGGAAAATATCCAAGGAAACTAACCCATTAATCTAGTCCTTGGGCACCATAGTTAAATATTTTTATGGTCAATTATGGTATGGATGTATTGAAGGAAACACATTGACCATGGAGTTAGTGGTCCATATGGTTAACACATGTGGTTTGATGTGGTCCAAGCTAGTGTATGGAAAGTTATTATATATGTATTTATTTAAGTCTGCATTATGGATTTGGCCCAAAGCATCGATCAACTTGATTTCATCAATAAAACTTCCCATGGTAAATCTAGCCACCAAGTCTATAAATTATTTTTCAAGAGATCTCGGTGGTGTGTAATCTAGAGATAAATCTAAGAAAGTGCATAATTGGATTTATTTTAATATCTATTCTTTATGGAACTTTTTGTAATAGGACAATTCAATGGCACGACATAGTAATTTTTGATTAATTTTGTTATTGTCATGGCCCAAGCTGCATTAATGGTTTGATCTATTGGAACACGTTTAATTCATTGTGAGTGGTAATCCTTTTATATAGTCATTAAAAAAATGATATGAATTAGCTATTGATGGCTTCTTGATCTGGCCTTGGTATCTCAATTAAAATCCCAAGAAAATGGATTGAATTTTATGATGTTTATTTGATTGATCTGGAGGATGCCAAATATTATTAACAAATGAATAAGTAGATCTAGTCCATGAAGTAGTTTGATCATCAGGAAATCAATTTATTGTTACATTGAGAGTTATTTTAGTATGTCGTCATGTCCTCCTAAAGAAATAAATAATACATATTAGAGATTGAATCTAGATATGAAATGTGTATAAAAATGACAAAGGAAAAGCATTATAATTGATCATAGTGCATTAAAAAATACACATAAATCAATTATAAGTCATCCACACATTGGATATTGTGTATCATTTTTTCATATTTGTGTAATTCCTATGGAGATGTGTTCAAAATATTGTAAAACCAATGACAAAGATCAATGGAGTTTCAATGGCTTCGTGCTTAAACTTAATATAGACTTGTGCATGAGGTTCATGGAACAAAGGAGTTGGATTGACAGAGATATGTGATGAAGGAGAGTGCATGGGAATAATAGATCGATGGCAACCTTGATTTTATTTTGTTAGTGCATTGATTTTAAGGGTGCATTTAAACATAGGGTAGATGTGAAGTGTTTGAGACTGATGTGCGTAGAGAATATCTCATACACTAGCATGAATGGAATAAAATGAGGTAAAGCTTCTACCCTCATGAAACCTGTGATTGTTTGCAGAGTGAATATGCATGAGAGAGATGGTGTGAAAGTTGAGTATAGGGTTTTGTAATAGCCCTGGTCAAAAATCCATGTAATAAAAGTTAATAAAGGAAATATAATAACCATGATCACAAGACACGTATTCCAAGTTTGACGTTGTGTAAAACATCCTAGTGTTGGTGTTCATTTGGTTTATTATGGCTATGGAAATTGGCAAAGGTAATGGCTAAGGATTTAGAAAGGAAAAGTTACATTTATTGGCATTTTATTTATGAAAATAATGGAAATCGGGAGAAAAGGAAGGTGAAATGTCATAGGTTTCATGTGGGGAGGAAAACAAAGGAAAATAATGGAAAATTGAAGAAAATAAAGGTCTCATTAATAAAAAGGCTTATGAGGATCAGTTCACATACTTTTTTCAGTTCAGTTTTAGAGCTCTCATTTTATTCCCTCTGTCTCTTATACTCTTGGACACTTAGATTTTTCTTGGAGCACTCTTGGAGGAGTGTGGCCTACTTGGGATTTGGAGAAATAAGGCATAGGAAAAGTAGGAAATCGCAAGAGGACATTGGGATTAATAGCTATAGTGAGTTTTTCTTGCAGGTACTGTGATGGAAATTCTAAAAGAAAAGTATGGATATAAATGTTCAAGGCAATGATGTCCTTTATAATGATTTCCCAAACTTCAAACTTCAAAAGGGTTTTAAAACATGCAATGATAAAATTAATTCCTAAAAGAAAATGAAATTGTGCCACTATACTAGTCAAACAAACAGTGGACTATTGATCATGAAACCCATTACCCTTGCTGTTGTCTAAATACAAAAGAAACTGTGCTCAAAGAAATCTAAGAATTGCAAGCAAAGTAAAGCTAAAATCAAATTACATCAACTCATATTCTGACCCCTCACCATTAGTCTCGCTATGGCTTTCGGAGGTAATCATAAACAACTTGAGCAATCCGATATCTAATTTGCAGAAAAATAAACTAATATCAAATTACACACTCATACTTCAATCCCTCACCATTAGTCTCGCTATGGCTTTCGGAGGTAACTGATAATGACATGAGTAATTTAATATCTAACTTGCAGAAAAATAAACTAATATCAAACTACACACTCATACTTCAATCCCTCACCATTAGTCTCACTATGGCTTTCAGAGGTAACTGATAATGACATGAGTAATTTAATATCTAATCTAACTAATAAAGCAAATGTACAAAACTGAAATAAATAAAACAGTGCTGGAATTAAAAGCTAAGAAAAATAAATCAGCAGAAGGACAAGACCGATTCCATGTCATTAG
>JAXQQM020075348.1:0-13780 GCA_034641835.2 Pinus albicaulis | reverse complement strand
ATGATCGGCGGCAACCCTTGCTTTGTTAGCCCCCCTATGGAATTCTTGACAAGCAAGCTGGGGGCTAGATTGTTCTGGAGCCTCCAAGGAATGCCTTTCCCCCGAAAATCCATCCTCCTTGGAGTCTCTTTGTGCTGCTCCCAATTCTAATCCTCTCTGATGATCCATTCTTCAAAGGGCATATTTTACCCCTCATATCCCTGCAAATACCACAATTCTCCTTTTCTTCCCCCCCAAGTTTCCCCCCTTCCTTATCCTCAAATTCCTCGAAACCCCCTTGAAATCCTTTCCCTGCCCCTATTTTGGCCTTTCCTACCCTTCTTTGCCCTATCGTTACCCCTGGCTGGCCCAAAATTGCATTGAAAATGAGTAAAAATACATACATTTCACATATGAGGCCTTAGCCCCTTCCCCATTAGCCTCCGCACCTTTTTCCATAAGACCCGGCGCCGTGACCAACACCGAATTTGCCAGGCGCTTAGCCCCTCCAAACCTTTCTCCGCACGAAAAATCATCAAAAAACCTTTGCAAACGCGCATTTGTGGGTTTTAAAATATTTTGTTTGATCGACGGATCTCGACCGTCCATTAAAAATCCTATCCAACGGCGCGGAGCCTGCCCGAAATGGTGGACCCCGCCAGCCATACGTCATCTGTCCTGAAACCACCTGTTTTCTCCGCACCACCGTTGCACGCAGGGCGGTTTTCCCCGGAGCCCCAGCGATTCCATTCATCTCCTGCCACGCGTCCTCCTGTACTATTCTGAAAACCGGCATTTCGCGCATTATCGCCTGGACGAAAGCCAGGCAGCGGAATTCACGATCACCGTTTGATCTCGAGCGCTTCATCCTACGGTCGTAATTCATCGAACTTGCACGATTGTTAGCCCGTGTCCACTGTGCATTTGGCCCACTGTCCGTTACTCCCAACCGTCGATCTCCACCCCGATGGACGGCCCAAGTTCGTTTGTCTTCCGATTGACTGTTCCTCGTCACCCTGCCTTGCCACGTCAGCTGCACGTGCGCACTCCGTACTCCCTCCCTGCCCATTACGTATAATTGGATCTTTCATGTGTTTTAACGATTATCATTCATTCTTCACGTATGGTCGCTTTGTGTTCCGCCAACCCCCCATCAGAGCTTGTTTCAACATTCCATCACAATTTCTCCCCAGTTCTCCATCTGCATGGCTCGTCTCCATGTCCACAGTGTGCCCCCGCCTCCTCCACCATTCACATCCATGGTTTTCCTCACAAGTTTGCTGATTTGCAAGGTTTCCAAATGTGAAAAACTACCATGATTCTATATGGCAAAGCTGTACAGACAGTATTAAATCCAAAATTTGGTACAGCTATGGGATAGTCAAAGATAGTGGCTGATGGGATTTGCTTTAAAGAACAGCATTCGAACTCTGTAAAAAATCTCCCATCACCATTAAAACCCGAGCTACCCTGTCAGAAGCAAATGGAGCGGCAGAATGTTTCAGTGCAGAGAAAAAGGAAGATTAAAGCGGGCTTATGAAGATCTTGAGCTTTTGATCCAAAGTTTGGAAGGCTAAGCAGCAGTTTGAAGACCCCGAGGATCGATCAAAGGATCTTGCACACAAGTAAAAGGTACCATCAGGGTTATTTGTAAGCAGAATGTTTCTCTTTATCAAAGTGCAGGGCACCCATACTGTCTTATTTATACACCTTGTCCTTGAAAGGAATTCCACCAGACAACAGTTCAAAACCACCGAAGCATTTATGTGACAGACCTTTCATCAGTTTATTTTATTTTTGTTCAAGACACCTGGAGTACTTCAGCCAAAAGATGTCAAGATCAAATTTGGAGCAGATCATTCTCTCACAAGGAAGGTGATAGAGATTAAATACATAGCATGTCAAGCAGAATGGGTTTCAGCCCTGCATTCATTGTTGTGTTTAAAGATACATTTAATTTCCACCTACTCCTTCAGTCGATATTAGGCTCACCCTTTGCTATAAAGCACAGAAGGAAACATTGTAATGGTTGTTGATGAGATATTAGTGGAACACAAGTGTTTTCATCTTGAGACAAGTTCTCTGTGTATATTGTAAGATAGGCTAAGATTTGATGTATTCAGACTGAATGTTCAAGCTATGGGCTATGATGTACCTGATTGGTGTTGTTTTTAATATGACAAGCATGTTTCTTTGGATCCTGATCTAAAGCAGCTGGTGATGTTTCCTCTTTCTCTGTATTTGTGATTGAATTGCTCTCATTGCATGCTACATTTCATTTCATTTCTGCTGGTAGGCAACAGAAGTATAATATAGGATTCACCCTTGATAGGTGCCCTATATTTCCTGCTCTCCCTACCTCAATGTTTTCTGCTTGTATGTGTATCTGAATGTTGATTTCAATTGATTTAACCAATGTAGTGGATGATATTGCCTGCTCTCTGATGTATGAATTGATGAAGTCCATGTTTAGATGTTCTTGGTAGGATATAGCTGGAAGGTTTGGGAACACTGGGGATTATTGTTAGCCCTGTCCACTAGGATCTTTGCACGACCAGCTAGCCTTTCTAAGATCCCTTGTAATTGCCTCTGATTTTGTCCAAGTAGGCCTGGAGTTAAATGACCTCTGACCTGATCTATAGACAGAATTAGATGGTTCTCCTCCTTTCATTTTCAGTCCTTAATGTTCCATTCCATCTTCTATCCTTTAAGATCCAGATGATTTAGATGACTAGCCCAACTGAAAGCTTGCACATTGAACAACAAGTAAACCCTTTCTTGACTCCATTGCCCAATGGCCTTGATGTTCTCTGAGTTATCTACCTTTGCCTAGTTTACTCTATGCTCACCCTTGCCTTATATTGGACTCTTCTTTCCTAATTCCCAACAACCAAACTCTTAATCAAACAAACAAACCCTGTGCTTCATACCTAGCCTAATACCTTCAAACTGAACTCCAAAGTTATACCTTTGACATATCATAGAGAGATCCCTCTCTGAACCCAGGAGGGATAGATCCTGAGGTTCCAAAGTGGTTCTATGTTGTCTCATCTTTTGGTCTTGCCAACTTGGCCAAAACATGGGAACCCCAACATAATGGCGACTCCGCTGGGGACTTTCTGAGTACTTTCATCTTGATACATCTCCAAACCTCAGAAAACCCAGAATCTCTGGTTAGGTTGGTAGTAAAACACTTATCCTTCCCATTCCACTTACCTCTTGTGTGTTTTACCCCATACTCTTAGACAGATTCTGGAAAGGGCCAGGTAGCCTCTAGATCTCATCCTCTTCTTTGAGGTGACATATCTGGTAAATGCCCTCCCAGTCAATCTCTGGTTAAAGTTTGCTGTGTTTAGTGGGATATCCTTGAAAAGGGATATTTCATCAGCACTGTGGTGGAAAGTGTATCCCCTGAAATACCTTAAACCTTTCCACCTGGCGACTGCATAGCTCCTAAACGTTAAAATACTCCACTGGTGATCAGTAGGCTTGATGATCATCTTGGTTTCGCATCAGACTCCACTGGGAGACCAGACCCGAAACATAATGAAGACTCCGCTGGGAGACCAGCCCTGAGACAATATCAACCACAATAGAAGTAACAAGTAGGGTTAAGCTGCTTAGCTCAAGAACAACATTCTGGCTCATAGAACCATTCATACGAGAGCTTGCCCTGATCCAAACCCACCTGAAATAGTTGATAATCTTGAGAAAATCCTCAAGAGAACACCTGTAAGTAGGAGATCAACTATTTCCAGCAACATTCATAGAGCTAATTCTGCACCAAAAGATCTTGCAGCTCTATTAGACCCTTTCTTCGACCTAGACCTTCAAAACAGATTACCTAGAACTAGGTCATTCAGTGTTTCAGACCAGCCAGACCCTAGGGACAGAGAAACCCCTCCATCTACACCACCTGATATACACTTTGTCCAAAACTCGGGGTTGTCTCACCCTAGATCTGCTCAACAAGCCTCTGCTGGTCTTAATATCCCTGTCATCCATATACCAGCTGCTCAGGTTAATCTTTTACCTCATCAGAACATCACAATGGCAGCCTGGTATGCACCTCTATTTCTACCTCAGCCTCTTATCCCCCTGCCAAATGACTATCAATCAAAAATCCCTCACTTCACTGCCAAAGAATCCATCACAGCTCAGGCACATGTAGATAAAATGGAAGACTCTTTTGACTATATGGAAATTGATGATGAAATAGTCAAAATGAGAATCTTTGCTCAAAGCCTGGGGGGTGATGTAAAGAAATGGTTTAAAAATCTGCCTCCTAATAGCATCCAAGACCTTCCTGCTCTATATCAGACATTCATAAACAAATGGGAGACTAGGGCAAACCCTCACCAGCTCCTAGCAGAATACCTGAGCCTTAAGAGGAATCCGAGAGAGAGTGTACATGATTACACAACAAGATTCAATAGCATTTATAATGCTCTCCCCCCACATATGAAACCTCCACAAGGCATGGCCCTAGCAAAATATCCCGAAGGCTTTGATGCTGACATGGCCTATGAGCTTAGAGATAAAGAATATGCCACACTAGAAGACATGCAAAAAGGAGCAGTTAACATAGAGGCAAACCTGATTGAAAAGAGAGCAAGATTGAGAGCTGAGAAGAGGGTAACATATAGGGATGACAACGTAGCTTTCACCTCTGATCCAAACTATGATAGATTATCTAAAAATGTGGATAAGCTACAACAAATGATGGAGAAAATGGTTGTCACAGTTAGTAACCAAAACAGAAATCAAAACTAGAACCAGAACTTTAGAAGAAACAACAATGCCACTCCCAACAGACAAAAAGAATCAGATCAACAAGTTATTCCCCCTTTCCAAAACTTTCTAGATGAGGATGAGGGAATCATAGAAGATTCTGAAGGGAATGCAATAAACATGTTTGAAACAGAAGACTCAATCCTAAATTATGATTTCGGAGAAGACCAGCCCTCCACCACTGGTTGTGATGAGGAGTGGTTTGAGTCTGAGGATTATAGATTAGGATTTGAAGATGCCATGTTGCAATTCAGGGAACAATATGAACTTAGGAGCAAGAAAAACCAAGATACTCCCAAAGCCAAGACTCCTAATATTACAATCAAGAAAAAGTTTGACAAAACTTCTAAAGCAACTGCTGAGAATTCCAAATCAGCAGCTGAAGGCTCTGGAAAGAACAAATAAAAAGACAACCAAAACACTGAAAAACAGAGTCAACCAACCAGCAGTACTAGCACCAACAGTACTGCTACAACAGTTCCCAACCCTGTACATAGTGAAAAATCACAAACTGATTCTGCTGCTAAGACAATGGCAAATAAAACAGATTTGAACACTCCCAAGAGCCAATCCAATTTCTAGTTGGAAAGTGAGATTGCAAAAATCAAAATCTCTGTACCATTATCTGAGCTGGCCACTTAGGATGTATATAAAGGCCAGATTTTGAAAGAATTAAATTTAAGTGTAAATAGTGATACTGTAAATCTGAGTGATGATCAACCTGCCCTTCTGTTTGGTCCTAAAATTGAGTGAAAGTTTCAGGAAGGGGTAGTTCCACCTTTCTATATCAGTCTAAACATTCATGATAAGATCTTGCACAATGCAATGCATGATTCTGGAGCATCACACAATCTAATGCCTAAGGTAGTAATGGAGAGGCTAGGCCTAGAAATCACCCGACCCTACAAATACTTATATTCATTTGACTGAAGCAGAGTAAAATGCCTAGGCTTCATCAAAGACTTGTGTGTGAGTTTAACCCAGATTCCTGCCAAATGTATGGTCATGGATGTTGTGGTGGTAGATGTGCCACCTAAGTATGGCATGCTATTTTCAAGATCATGGGGAGCCAAATTGCAAGGAACAATGCAGATGGATGGCTCATATGCCACTATCCCTATATTTGGCCAACTTAGAAGACTGTATAGAGAATCTCAAATGAAATTCCTAGTCAGTAGCCTCGACAAGCCTGGAAATTCACCATTATACTCTGTGCATACAGATCTAGACTCTTTTATCCTCTACAATGACCAATCCTCAGAAGAGTCGAGATCAAATAATGGAAATACAAACATACAACCCATTTATTTCAACATAATGGCTACTCTGGAAGAATACGAAGAAGAAGACCATGGGAAAACTGCTGAAAATATAACTCTGAATGAAACAGAAACTGAACAAAAACAACAAGCTAGCCACCTCCCTGATCTCCATGCCCATAATGAAAAACAAAATAACCCCTCTCCTAGTACAGACCTTACAACTCAACATAATGATGAATCCAACTGTAGGGGAGGGGATGAAAATGAATTAAACAAAGAACCCCTGTGGGAAATGAAATTTGATGGGTCCTGTACTAGGCAGAGTGCTGGAGTAGGAGTGTGGCTACGTAACACTGAAAATGATCACGCAGAGAGCCACGCTGTCAATTTGCATTTCAAATGCACGAATAACATTGCAGAATATGAGGATCTGATCTTGGGCTTAAATCTGTTGAAAAAAATAGGAGCCCGTAGGATAGCTGTGAGAGGAGACTCAGAGTTGGTAATCAAACAGGTGAATGGTGAGTATTCAGCAAAACACCCCAGGCTTAGGGCATACAGGAATGACACTCTAGATTTGCTGAAAACATTTGTTGAATTCGAGTTAGTGTTCACTCCTAGGGGTCAAAACGCAATAGCAAATGGATTAGCTTGCCTAGCTAGCTCATATCCTGAGATCCCAATTGACCAAAATATTATCATTTAGACCAAATTCAGGCCTGCAGTGCCAGACAATGAAAAATATTGGCAGGTTTTTGAAGGAGACAAACAGATTGAGGATTTCCTGATAGGCAGAAATGAGTTTGAATTTTCTGATTCAGACTCCAAATCTGATAGCTTCTGCCTAGATGAAAATTCCTCATATGAACAAGAAACACCCTGTAACATAGAAATAAATTCTTTTTTCTGAACAAACTGGAAATTTTAACGAAAACAAGAATATACAAGAATATACAAGAATATACCCAGAGGCCTGGCACCCTTAGAGGACCTCTTTGATTTCGATGATGTAGCAAAAAAAGCCCACTATTGAACATGCAGATTCAGATGTCAAAGAATGTAACATAGGCACTGAAGATAGACCCAAAATGATAAAACTGGCTAAGTCTATACTTGCAGACATGAAGAAGAATTACATTGACCTTTTTAGGGAATTCATTGATGTGTTTACATGGAGCTATGAAGACTTAAAGGCCTATGACACCAACATCATACAACATAAGATACCACTAAAGGAAAATCAGAAGCCTTTCAGACAAAAACTTTGAAGAATCAATCCAAAACAATTGCCTGTAGTAGAGAAAGAGATCAGGAAGATGTATGATGCAGGCATAATAGTTCTTGTGAGGTTTTTTGATTGGGTGTCAAACTTAGTGGCTATAAGGAAGAAAACAGGGGAGATTAGACTATGCATAGACTTTAGAAACCTCAATAGAGCCTCCCTGAAAGACAACTACCCTTTGCCTAGAATGGAGCATATCCTACAGAAGGTAGTAGGCTCTAAGAGAATCTCCCTGCTTGATGGTTTTTCAGGATATAATCAAGTTCTGGTACTCCCAGAAGATCAACTCAAAACAACTTTTACCACTCCATGGGGCACCTTCATGTATGTGAAAATGCCCTTTGGATTGATGAATGTTGGAGCTACCTTCCAGAGAGCAATGGATATTGCTTTCGCAGATGAGATTGGACACTTTATAGTTATCTACTTGGATGACTTGACTGTCTTTTCTAAAACTGAAGAAGAACACTTGAAACATCTGAGAAAAGTTTTTGAAAAATGTAGAAGGTATGGTCTATCCCTAAATCCTAAGAAGACTGTTTTTGGGCTGCAAGAAGGTAAGCTTCTTGGCCACATTATATCTGAGAAAGGGATCAGGATAGACCCACAGCGAGTTGAGGGAATACTCCAAATTTCACATCCAAGAAACATGAAGGAGTTGCAGTCCTTTATAGGGAAGATCAATTTCCTCAGGAGATTCATTCCTAATCTTGCTGAGCATCTTAGAAAAATGACTGAAATGCTAAAGAAAGATGTAGGAATTAAGTGGACTGTTGAAGCCAAGAAATATTTTGAGTCAGTAAAACTTGCACTCACTCAGGCCCCTGTACTTATCAGCCCTGACTTCTCAAAATATTTTCTGATATTTTCATTTGCTTCCCAACACACAATAGCTGTAGTTTTGCTGCAGAAAAATTCATAAGGTAATGAGCAGCCTATAGCCTTCTTCAGTAAAGCCTTAAGAGATGCACCCTTAAAGTACAACATCATGGAGAAGCAGGCCTATGCTCTGATTAAGGCCTTAAAAGGCTTTAGGGTATACATTCTGCATTCTCACACCATTGCTTTTGTGCCAAATGTAGTGGTCAAAGATATCTTGTCCCAGGACCTTGATGGAAAAAGGGGCAAACGGATTGCTACAATCTTAGAATATGACATTGAAATTAAACCCACCAAACTAATCAAAGGTCAAGGGCTGGCCCAATTAATGGCTGAAACAAATTTGTAGGCCTTGGATATTAACATGATGAATGCCTTAGATGAGCAGGAAGGATTTCCCCATCCAACTGTTGAGGAGCAGTTTCAGAACTCTCCTTGGTATACTGATATCCTTTATGTGCTCACTAGTCTTAATGCCCCTCCAGAACTATCCAAAAAAAAGGCCAGATTCATAAAACTCAGAGCTAGAAATTATTGTATTATGAATGAGAGTCTATATTGGAAAGATCCAAATGGCCTATTGCTGAAGTGTTTGTCTGAAACTGAAGCTGAAAGAATCAAACAAGAATTCCATACTGGAGAGTGTGGAGGCCACCTGAGTTGGAAAGCCACTGCAAATAAGATAGTCAGGGCTGGTTACTATTGGCCTACACTCTTTAGTGATGTCCATAAAATGATTATTGCCTGCCACAAATTCCAAATCTTTGAGGGAAAAAGAAAGCTCCTTCCCCTCCCTCTGCAACCTATCACCATAGAAGGCTCTTTCATGCAATGGGGCCTAGACTTTATAGGAGAAATTCATCCTGCCTCCTCTGGACAACATAAATGGATCCTAACTACTACAGATTAATTCACTAAATGGATAGAAGCTATACCCACTAGGAATGCCACTGACTCTGTCATCATTAGGTTCCTAGAAGACTTCATCTTATCTCGTTTTGGTTGTCCAAGGAAAATAATCACTGACAATGTTGCTGCTTTCGGATCCAAAATAATGGTTGATTTCTGTCACAGGTACAGAATAACACTTGGAAATTCAATTGCCTATTACCCCTAGGGTAATGGCCTAGCTGAATCATCAAATAAAAGCCTGGTTACCATCATTAAGAAGCTGCTGGAAGAGAACAAAAGATCGTGGCATAAAAATTTGATACATGCCTTGTGGGCAGATAGGCTCACCACAAAGAAATCCATTGGCATGGCACCTTTCCAGCTGGTTTATGGGACAGAAGCAGTCTTTCCTACTAGTCTTGGAGTTCCAGTAATCAAGCTTGTTCAGGAGATCTAATCAGAAGAGAACAGTATGGTGAGGAGAATCAATGAAACTATCCATCTGCAGCAAACAAGAGAGAAAGTTTATAGCAGAGCTGTCAGAGTACAGGAAGGCATAAAGAGACAATTTGACAAAAGAACCAAAGCTTCAAATTTCAAAATTGGTGACAAGGTTCTGAGATGGGATTCGAGAAGATAGGACAAAGGCAAACATGGTAAGTTTGACAGTTTGTGGCAAGGTCCATATATCATACAAGCCACTGTGGGTTCTAATGCGTTTTTTCTGCAAGAACTTTATGGAACAGAGTTGTTTGGGGGTCCTGTCAATGGCAGGATGCTCAAGCACTACTTTTATTGAGTTTCATTTCCATTGTACATACCATTGCAGCTGTTATTTCCCAAAAAAAAGAAAAATGTTCCAAAAAAACAGAATGAAAGATGGAGGTTCAGATATGCTCAAAACATGAACCTCTAAAATGTAAAGGAATAGGCTCAAACGTGATAGAAATCTGAGCCAAAAGGAAGCAGAATAGCTAGTCCTAATAAGCTCAAAATCTGGACCAGTAGTAAAAAGAAGAATTAGCTCTAATCTATCCAAAACCTGAGTCACAAGAAAGAAAGAAGGATATATCAGAACTGCAGATTTCATGCCTTCACAGTTTTGTTTTCAAGATCCCACTCCAGCAAGTCAGACAGTCTAATCCTGGCTTGGATGTTTTAAATTTTATGTCTTAGAATGTTGGTGAAGAAACCTCTTGGACAGTTTAATCCCAACAGGTAGTAGAATAGGTAGAGAAACATGTGAGCCCAACAGTCTAATCTGGCCTCATGGAGCAATAAAGGTAGAATTAGAATAGGTTTCTTTTTTTTTTCAAAATAAAATGGAAAGGGTCTGCTAGTTCAAATGCACCCAAGGGAAAATTGTAGAGCTGTAGTTTGGGTAGGTAGATTGGTTGGGTAAATGTTTCTGCTGATATATCATGTTTGTGGCAGATGAAAATTGAAGAAGAAAGATGGATTATGACAGCAGGCATCTGGCCTACTCCAAAGATGATCTCTGGTTTCTTGACTCCTACAAGGAGCAGCCATCCCCATGTGGAGCCACTGTTAGCCCCCCTATGAAATTCTTGACAAGCAAGCTGGGGGGCTAGGTTCTTATGGAGCCTTCAAGGAATGCCTTTCCCCTGAAAACCCATTCTCCTTGAAGTCTCTCAATTGCTGTGCCTAATAAAAATCCTCTCTGCTAGTACATTGCTCAAAAAGGGGCCTATTATTCCCTCCTTTACCCCTGCGAAATACATCAATTCCCCTTATTTTTCCTTTTCTTCCCCCCCCAAATATTCCCCCTCTCTATGCCTAAATTCCCCAAAATCCCCTTTAAATTTCCCCATCTCGCTTATTTCCCTAGTTTCCCCCCTCCATCTCCCCTACCGTTACCCTTTGATTGCCCCGAAACGCATTAAAAATGAGTTATAATGGTGAAATCTATGTATTCTGGTCCTAGCCCCTTTCTCCACTAACCTCCACACTTTCCTCTCCCATAAGACCCGACACCATGACCAACGCCAAATCCGCTAGGCGCTTAGCCCCTCCAAACCTTTCTCTGTGCGAAAAATCATCAAAAAAACTTTGCAAACACACATTTGTGGGTTTTAAAATATTTTGTTTGATCAACAGATCTCGACCGTCCGTTAAAAATCTGATCCAATGGCG
The DNA here is from genome assembly GCA_034641835.2 of Pinus albicaulis. Lineage (NCBI taxonomy): Eukaryota > Viridiplantae > Streptophyta > Pinopsida > Pinales > Pinaceae > Pinus > Pinus albicaulis. The sequence continues at coordinate 2,542 of JAXQQM020075348.1, read as the reverse complement.
CGGAGCCTGCCCGAAATGGTGGACCCTGCCAGCCATATGTCATCCGCCCTGAAACCACCTGTTTTCTCCGCACCACCGTTGCGCGCAGGGCGGTTTTCCCCAGAGCCCCAGCGATTCCATTCATCTCCTGCCACGCATCCTCCTGTACTATTCTGAAAACCGCCATTTCGCGCATTATCGCCCGGACGAAAGTCAGGCAGCGGAATTCACAATCACAGTCCGATCTTGAGCGCTTCATCCTACGGTCGTAATTCATCAAACCTGCACGATTTTTAGCCCGTATCCGCGGTGCATGTGGCCCACTGCCCGTTACTCCCAACCGTCGATCTCCGCCCCGATGGACAGCCCAAGTTCGTTTGTCTTCTGATTGACCGTTCCTCGTCACCCCGCCTAGCCACGTCAGCTCCACGTGCGCACTCCATACTCCCTCCTTGCCCATTATGTATAATTGGCTCTTTCGTGTGTTTTAACGATTATCATTCATTCTTCACGTATGGTCGCTCTGTGTTCCGCCAACCCCCCATCAGAGCTTGTTTCAACATTCCGTCACAATTTCTCCCCAGTTCTCCATCTGCATGGCTCGTCTCCATGTCCACAGTGTGCCCCCGCCTCCTCCACCATTCACATCCATGGTTTTCCTCACAAGTTTGTTGTTTTGCAGGGTTTCCAAAGGTGAAAAACCGCCATGATTCTATATGGAAAAGCTGTACAGACAGTATTAAATCCAAAAGTTGGTACAACTATGGGATAGTCAAATATAGCGACTGTTGGGATTCGCTTTAAAGAACAACATTCGAACTCTGTAAAAAATCTCCCATCACCATTAAAACCCGAGCTACCCTGTCAGAAGCAAATGGAGTGGCAGAATGTTTCAGTGCAGAGAAAAAGGAAGATTAAAGCAGGCTTATGAAGATCTTGAGCTTTTGATCCAAAGTTTGGAAGGCTAAGCGGTAGTTTGAAGACCCCGAGGATAGATCAAAGGATCCTGCACACAAGTAAAAGGTACCATCAGGGTTATTTGTCAGCAGAATTATTCTCTTTATCAAAGTATAGGGCACCCATACTGTCTTATTTATACACCTTGTCCCTGAAAGGAATTCCACCAGACAACAGTTCAAAACCACCGAAGCATTTATGTGACAGACCTTTCAGCAATTTTTTTTTTTTTTTTTCAAGACACCTGGAGTACTTCAACCAAAAGATGTCAAGATCAAATCTGGAGCAGATCATTCTCTCACAAGGAAGGTGACAGAGATTAAATACATAGCATGTCAAGCAGAATGGGTTTCGGCCCTGCATTCATTGTTGTGTTTAAAGATACATTTAATTTCCACCTACTCCTCTAGTCGATCTTAGGCTCACCCTTTGCTATAAAGCACAGAAGGAAACATTGTAATGGTTGTTGATGAGATATCAGTAATATGCAAGTATTCTCCTCTTGAGACAAGTTCTCTGTGTATATTGTAAGATAGGCTGAGAGTTGATGTATTCAAACTGAATGTTCAAGTTGTGGGCAGTGTTGTACCTGATTGGTGTTGTTTTTAATATGACAAGCATGTTTCTTTGGATCCTGATCTAAAGCAGCTGGTGATGTTTCCTCTCTTTCTGTATTTGTGATTGACTTGCTCTCATGTTATGTTTCATTTCATTTCATTGGTAGGAAACAAAAGTATAATATAGGATTCACCCTTGATAGGTGCCTTATGTTTCCTGCTCTCCCTACCTCAATTTTTTCTGCTTATATGTGTATCTGAATGTTGATTTCAATTGATTTAACCAGTGTAGTGGATGATGTTTCCTGCTCTCTGATGTATGAATTGATGAAATCTATATTTAGATGTTCTGGTTAGGATTTAGCTGGAAGGTTTGGGAACACTGGGGATTAGTGTTAGCCCTGTCCACTAGGATCTTTGCACGACCAGCTAGCCTTTCTAATATCCCTTGTAATTGCCTCTAATTTTGTCCAAGCAGGCCTGGAGTTAAATGACCTCTGACCTGATCTATAGACAAAATTAGATGGTTCTCCTCCTTTCATTTTCAGTCCTTAGTGTTCCATTCCACCCAGTATATATAAAAGATCCAAACAATTTAGATGACTAGCCCAACTGAAAGCTTGCACATTGAAAAACAAGTAAACCCTTTCTTGACTCCATTGGCCAATGGCCTTGATGTTCTCTGAGTTATCTACCTTTGCCTAGTTTACCCTATGCTCACCCTTGCCTTATATTGGACTCTTCTTTCTTGATTCCCAACAACCAAACTCTTAATCAAACAAGCAAACCCTGTGCTTCATACCTAGCCTAATACCTTCAAACTGAACTCCAAAGTTATACCTTTGACATATCATAGAGAGATCCCTCTCTGAACCCAGGAGGGCTAGATCCTGAGGTTCCAAAGTGGTTCTATGTTGTCTCATCTTTTGGTCTTGCCAACCTAGCCAAAACATGGGGACCCCAACACTATTGTAGTAAGCATTTATGGAAAAAAATGAAAACAGATGAAAACACAAAACAGTTCAGAATACTTCACCAATAGCCAAGTT
>JAXQQM020066130.1:0-64913 GCA_034641835.2 Pinus albicaulis | reverse complement strand
GCATTATTTTATGCTTTCCTTTATTTTCATGTCACTTTATAAATATTTAAAAAGTACAAAAAAAATCTTATTTTCATGCCTCGTAGGACTAGGAATACTCAAAGACAAACCTTACCTTAAACCCCCACATCACCTCCTAGCCACCCTTCACTCTTCTTCAGTGGCAGTGAGATTGAGCCCCCTATAGGAGAGCCTTTTGAACATTTTTAGGATCCTATTGGGGAAGAAGAAGAAGAAGACCTTGTTTCAATTGAGGGACTTGCTTCACCTATCTTAACCATGGCTGGGACCTAGAGAGCCTTTTCCATAAGAGAGGCAGATGGGGACACTAAGATGAAAAACATTAGCTCCTCAACTCTTCCACACTTCCATGGAATTACCTATAAGGACCCTGAAAAATTCATGTTTGAATTTGCTGTTATCTGTAGGAATTATGACTACACCTCTAATGATTAGAAGTTGAAGCTATTCCCATCCACCCTTAAGGATGCAACCTTGCACTGGTTCATGGGTCTGCCTAGGGATAGCATCACTACCTAGGCACAGATGGAAGAGATATTCAACAACAATTACAAAGACTACTGTAGGTCTAAGGAAACTAAGGATGATATATTTAGGATGACTATAGGGCCTGATGAATCCCTAGAGGATTATGAAGAGAGGTTTCAATTGAACTATAAGAGAGCCAACTGTACTCTTGATCCTGACTCACTCAAATTTGTACTCCTTCGAGGGATCAATGAAGAGATGATAGAAACCTTGAATATGTTATCAGGAGGAGATATCTACCAACAACCATATGAAACAATCAAATTGTCTCCCGGAACCATTCTAGGGCATTTAGGATGAAGGGTAGAGCTAGCCAAAGTACATCCAATGCCCCTTCCTCTTCCACCTTCATAAAACATGAGATTGGAAACATGCTAGAGGACTCTAAGAGTGACATGCTACACACCTTTGCTTTGAAAATGGACATAATGCAGGTCAAAAGAAAGTAGAGAGAGCCCTGGCCATATTTTTTCCTAGATGTACCAGGAAACACCCAAGAAATGAATTTCCACTGAATTTCATAGAGGTTTTCTTAGTCTGTGAAGAGAATCATGCCACAAAAAAGTGTCCCTCCTTACCTGGACTTAATGTTGTATATCAAGGTGGGGAAAAAATGTTAGATCAATTCTGTTTCATCAACTAGAGAAGGCCTCAGGGCCCTCGCTGACCATATCAACAAGGTATGCAAGGTGCACCTCACTCTTAATATTACAACAATCAGAGTGCACCCATGCAACCTTGGTACACCCCCACTCCTCCATCCTGGTCTACACCTCCTACTTGGCCTTCCAACCCTTCATATCATCCTCAGCCAGTTAACCAACCATTTCAGTAGTATGTTTCACAATAACCTCAGTGGGGCAATCCATCCCAAGGGTGGAGGCCTCAACAAAATCAACTACCTTCTCTAATGCCTCCACCTCAACCTCAACCTCATATTACTCATGCTGCTCCACTTAGGCTACCTATACCTGCACAACCCAATCCGAACATGAACAACAGACATGCACAACAGGCTCCTAGTGGAGAAACATCCCATCCAGCTTATGTTGTGGAGATACAAGAGGTTAATCTCGGGTTGGGAAGAGTACTCCCAGACAACCATCCCCCATCTCCACTTGTAGAGGTTGAGGAGGAAAAGGAAGAAGATAACGCTAAGATCCAACGACCTCCTTTTCCCGAGTACTTGATCCACCCTAGTCAGCACACCCCAGAGGAGACTGAACTCCTGGGAGAATTTGAAAATTTGTGTGTAAAGATACCACTTCTCCATGCCATTGAAGATGTCCCTATCTACAATAGGATCATCAAAGAAAAGTGCTTCAAGAAGCCTGGGATAAGGAAGATAGATACCCCCACCATCAATGTGGTAGGAAAACTGTCTGACCTGATGCTGGGGAAGGTGATATTTCCAAAATACCTAGACCCTGATAGTCCAGTTGTTGATGTGCATATTGATGGTGTCATAGTCCCCAACACTCTGATTGATCTAGGGGATGCCATCAATATCATGACCAAGGAAACTATGTTGAAACTTAATCTCCAAGGAACTTTGAGGAAAACCACAAAAATTATGCAACTTGAAGATCGGTCCACAGTAACTCCAGAAGGAATTGTTGAGGATTTTATGGTTACCATTAACTCTTGGGAGTATCCTACATATTTCTGGGTCCTGCAACCAAAAACCAAGTTTAATGGTTATCCTCTCATCTTAGGGAGACCTTGGTTAGCCACTGCAGATGCTTATATTAGTTGTCGGGCCGGAAACATGACTATCAAAAATGGGCCTTTGTATAAACAGTTAGTGTTATATCCTCTAGCCCAGACTTCCATTGATCATGATCTCCCTATATGGTTGGAGGATGAAGAAGATGAGTTATATAACACTGCCCCTATGTGTACCATAAATGTTATTCATAGAGGCGGGCAGCTTGATGAAGATGAACTCATCGACCATGCCATTCAAAACTAGTCCTCCACTAACACTCCTCTCGAAACCTTAGTCAAAGAGTCTGAAAGCCAACCTTGGATGGAAGTGCACTCAGTTGAAACAACCTCTGAAACCACCAAGGCTATTGAGTTTGGCCCATCCAAATCTCTGAAAATCAACCCAAACCTCTCAAATGAAGAAGAGAAGCATCTATGCTAGCTTTTGAAAGAAAATATTGAAGCATTTGCTTGGGATTACAAGGACATGAAAGGGGTGCATCCTTTAGTATGCAGGCATCACATTTACATCAAAGAAGGATGCAAGCCTGTGAGACAACCCCAAAGAAGGATGAACCCAGCTCTGAAGGACATAGCCAAAGAAGAGCTGCAAAAACTATTGGATGCAGGGTTCATATATCCTATATCTGATAGTGAGTGGGTATTTCCTCTTGTCCTAGTCCCAAAGAAGAATGGGAAGTGGTGAATTTGTGTTGATTATCGAGAACTTAACAAAGCCACCAAGAAAAACCATTTCCCTTTGCCCTTTATAGACCAAGTCTTGGATGACCTTGCAGGGAAGAATTTCTTTTCCTTCTTAGATGGGTTCAATGGGTACAATCAGATTCAAATCAGCCCTGAAGACCAGGATAAGACTACTTTCACCTGCCCTTGGGATACCTTTGCTTATAAAGTCCTACCCTTTGGGTTATGCAATGCCCGAGCCACCTTCCAAAGGGTTGTCCTGAGCATCTTTTCTGAGTTAGTCCATGACTCTGTCGAAATGGATGATTTCACACCATATGGGGATGACTTCCAGGAAGCGCTCTCCAATTTGGGTAAAATACTAAGAATGTGCATTGAGATGCATCTCTCCTTGAGCCCAGAAAAGTGTGAATTCCTGAAGAAAGCAGGGATTGTATTAGGACACTCCATATTCCAAGCAAAGATACAGGTAGACCCGAACAAAATCACTATCATCAAAAGGGTACCTTCTCCTCAAAAGCAGTGGTTATTATAGAAGTTTCATCAAAGATTTCAGCAAGATGGCTTCACCATTATTTGGGTTATTGGCCAAGGATTCTGATTTTATTTCGTCCAGCCCTTGTCAAGAGGCTTTCGAGCTCATTAAGAAACAGTTGACTACTGCCCCCATCCTTCGAGGTCCAAATTGGACTCTCCCTTTCCACATCCACACTAATGCATCTGACAAAGCTGTAGGGGCATCATTAGGACAATTAGAGGACAAAATCCCTTGTGCCATTTATTTCATCAGCAAGAATTTGTCAAAGGCTGAGCTGAATTATACTGTTACTGAGAAGGAGATGTTAGCCATTGTCCATGCATTGAACAAATTCAAGCATTATGTCATTGGATATCAGACCTTTGTCCACACTGACCATGCAGCCATCAAGTATCTAACGAACAAACCAGATGTAAATGCTAGGATAATAAAATGGTTGTTACTTTTGCAGCAGTTTGATTTGACTGTTGTTGATAAACCTGGAAAGGAAAATGTTGTTGCAGATTTTTTGTCAAGGTTAGTTCTCCCTGCAGGTGAAGAAGGAATGGTGGATGACCAACTACCAAATGAACACCTCTTTGCCATATCAGCACTCTCACCATGGTTTGCTGATATAACCAACTACTTGGTTGCTAAAAAACTCCCTCCTAATCTTTCATTCAGGGAGAGGAGCAGAATCATCAGAAAAAGCGCCTTTCACATGGATTGGGGGAAATCTTTTCAAGCTAGGCTCTGATCAAATCCTAAGGAGATGTGTGAGGGAGGGAGGAAGAAGTTTTTGATTTCCTCTCTGAATATCATGACAGCCCATGTGGAGGCCACTTTGCTGCAAAGAGAACTGCTTACAAAGTTTTGCAGGCAGCATACTATTGGCCCTACCCTTCACCAAGATTCCAGAAGATACACCAGCAGGTGTGACCAGTGCCAAAGCATGGGGAAACCCACACAAAGGGATGAAATGCCTTTACACCCTCAGGTGGCTCTTGATACATTTGATAAGTGGGGCATGGACTTTGTTGGACCTATCAATCCACCATCCGGACAAAAAAAGTATATCATAGTCTGCATTGATTACTTGACAAAGTGGGCCGAAGCAAAATCAGTGAAGGTAGCAACCGAGGAGAAAGTAGCAGAATTTCTGAGGGAGAATGTGTTTTACAAATTTGGATACCCCAGAGAAATAGTCACTGATCAGGGAGCACAATTCACCTCTCACCTCATTGAGAATCTTTTGAGGAAGCACAAGATTAAGCATAGAAATTCTACTACCTATCACCCTAAGGTGAATGGCCAAGTAGAAGTAACTAACAGAGCTTTAGAGAGAATCCTCACCAAGGTTGTGAGTGTTAGACTCCTATACAAATAGGTGTCATATATCATGATTGACTTGATAGGCTATGTAATATGTTCATACCTTTCCTTTTTGCAAAGGTTTTCCATATTGTCAAAAAAATCAAAAAATTTTAAAAATGTAAAGAGGGTATACCCTAAAAGAAAAATCAAAGGGTGAAAAGAATAAAAATGGCCAAAAAAGTAAAAGAAAATGAACCCCACCAAAAGAAAGGCCAAGGAAAGTGTGCAAGTCTAAATGCCACTACTTTTTGCTCTTATGTAAATAAACAAATTGTGTGCAACTTGTATCTTATGCCACAATTTATGAACAGTCAAACAGTTTAAGCTTGGCTAGTTCATTTTTCAATTTTATGTTTTAGAGATAGAGAATAAAATCTGACCAAACTGTTTAATCTTGGCAGATAAGTAGATAGGTAGAGTAAATAAAAGGAGCTCAACAGTTTAATATGAGCCCTTGGATGTAATAAGGTTAGAATTAGATAGATTTCTACATGTAAAAGAAAAAATATGATAAGGGTTTGCCAGTCTAAGTGCACCCTAATAAAGAAGAAAAAATGGTAGGTTAAAGTAGGTAGGGTAGGTAGATGTTGTTGCAGAATTACATGTGATGGATAATGACTCTGAATGTATTAATATTTAATTTCATCACAAAGTGCAAGGCAGGCACTACACTGGAAGAATTTGAAGCAAAACAAAGTCAAATTATTAACCTCCCTTCTCATTTTTCCCTAAAAATTTCACTAATTTCCCCTAAGTACTAAGGCATTTGAAAATTAGAGGGGCTCAAGGCATTTCCTTGACTTTTGGAGGGACCAGACACTCGACCCAATAATTGAAAAGGCCTAAGTACTTAAAACTATTCATAAGTCATTCACTCACTTCCATAAAATCTTTTCCTAAGTAAAATCCTATTTTACTTAGGGAAATTGTGCAATATTTCATAAAAACCCTTTTCATTCAAGCATAAGTTAAATACATATTTCTAATGTTTTATACTTAGCGCTTTTCATTCATTTTCATATTAACTCTAACTTTATTATTTAAATCCCTATACAAATTCACCCATTCCCGTATTATTTTAATAAAATTCCCAAATATTATATATCCCGCCCCTTTGGTTGTAATATAACCATATAAATATGTTAATTATGATTAATTGATTAAATCTCCAATTAATCATGAAGTCCGCCTCCCCACCGCATTTAAATGGATTAATTAACCCTCATGGCTAATTAATAACCTACCCCAACAATTAAATCGCTCCCGATGTGATTAAATTAAACTTAGTTATGTTGGGCACACTCCTTAATTTCCCCCTCATCTCACCTTCCCGACCGTCGTTGGATCAACCAATCTGCGATCAATGACTGTCATCCATATCGCTGCGCCCCCATGTCCGAACGATAACGCACGATGACCAAGCGGTTTTTTAAACAGTGCCTCGCCACGTGTCGTGAGTTCTATGGAATCGCTCGCCCTCCGCTGAAAACCGCTCGTCCCCAAAAGAACTGCGATGTATACCGCTTACCTCTTACCTCCTATGACAAAACAACTGTACCTGCTTGTGTCATCCGCCTAAAAAAATTTAAATCCCGCCAGCCTTTGACTTTGTGATTAAAACACACCAACGCACGTCATTTTCATTATTTTGTACAGTGACCAGTGTCCCATGCAGAAAATTTCAAAACCAACTGTTGAAGACTGTCGACCATCACCTTGCTGAGAAAATTGCAGTCGAATAATCCAGAACTCATCCGTCGTTGCCTACACCTGTTTTCGTCACTGTTCATTTCCCGGAAAATAGGTATTTACCCAAATTCCCGTTGAACTCTGCAAAATCTTGGTTTTTTGTTTTAATTCCACTGGAAAAAACTAAAAACATGGTACAATTCAATCTTCATTTCATCCCAGACCTGTAATTGTATTCCCAAACCTGTAATTTTTCCTGTTTTTCATTAAAACCCGACTTCCTTTCTGAATCCACAAGAACTAGAAATGGAAGTTCCTGTGGCTTTAAATATCGCACCTCTGAATGTCTCTCATAAGGATTTAGACTATCTGCCTCTAGTAGATAGAGATTTCCAAATTAAAGACCTCATCCTTAGTGAAAATCCTCTCAGAATTTTTTGCCAATGTAGAGATAGTCACCCGAACAGCTCCGACATTTTAGGACTGTGGGAATCCAATCTTCCGATGTATCTTTTACCCTCAGTTCATATTTTTCCTGAAATAATTCATTACTGCCATACCAATTATGATCCCAATCAACGAGCAGTCCTATCCCCTAGTCAAACCTCCTTCTCCCAATAACTACTCAATCTATCAACGAAATGTTTTAGTTTCACCCTGGTCAAGCCCGGACTCCCCTTTCCATGGGAGATTTACTTGAAAAATTGACCAATTTATCCCAAGAAGAGTTAAATCACCTCCGTCAAACTTTTATGCTTCAAGAACATCAGCCCAAAGACCCTCCTCCTTATGGATATACTTTTTTCACAGATATGGGCAGACTCATTTTGAATATGATATCTTCTGTAATGGGTTTCAACACTAGTGAATATGTTGATAAGTTAACCCTAGTGTTGTTGTCAATTTTTATCCCTAGACAACCCCTTTTTGTCAAATATGATTTTGCTTCCTACATTGTTGATAAAATTCATGACCAGTTCATGAGATTGGAAGATGAAAGAGTGTTCAAATATTCCACTGTTATATACCATCTCATTCTTTATTATCAATCAGAGAGTTTCCCTTTCCATGTCATGAAACTTGATGCCAAAGGAAATCCAAGGTCTGTAATTTTTTGGTCTGCAATCTTCCATAATTCCTCTGATTCTCCTTATTCCTACAATGAGTTCATTGACCTATTTGTGCATCCCGCAACTACCTTATTAATAGGAGTTTCCCCTCCTAGGGTCAATAATGACATGAAGAAAATTCTCCAACTTTCCAAGCAATACAGGATAGGTGATTGGTACCTATACCATAATCATACAGAAATCAGAATATATGGGTGTGAGATATGTCCTTTCAAGTTACCAAAGTATGTCCCAATGAGGCTTTTTGCCTTAGAGTATTTCAGACAAATGATAAACTTAGACATAGTCCATTTTTGCAATGCAAAGAAAAAAGCTCAGCTCATAATTAAAAGTCAATTAGGTCCTTTTGTCTGTAATTCTAGAGATGCAGGAAAAGAAGCTGAAAGACTCCTAGAAGATTATCTCAAATTGCAAAAAAGTTTCCACTGGGTACCTTATGACCCAAACAATTTTATTTGTGATAGGAGGATGAAAAACAAATTGTCACCATACCTTCATCATAGAATTCCAGAAATTGAACAATTTCCAAATATGGATGAATGGATGGAAGGGACCTTAATAGAACAGGATAATGAACAGGTCAATGTTGAAAATGTTATGAAAGACCTTAAGAAAATGCTTGACCTGGACTCTTTTGGGCAGGTGCAAAGACCAGGAATTGGTCCTTCTTCTGCTGGAACCTTTCAGCAAAATTTGCAGGAAATCAATGCACTGGCCACAGTAGCATCCAAAGGGAAGGAAAAGGAGACTAATATTCAAGTTACAGAGAAATTCACAATGACAGAGCAGCCTGAAAATTCCAAGGAACAGGCCCAAATACAGACTTCCCCCACTCAAATTAATGTGGCAGAAATTTCAGCTTTGCAAACTCCTCTAAATGAAGAAAAAGGCAAGAGAAGAATTAGGAAATATGCCCGAAGAAGCCAATGAGCTCATACAATTTTTAAACACCAAGAACAAATATCAACTTCAAGAGCTAGGTATCCAAGACATAACGGGAACAATTTTGGAGATAAAAAGAGTTTTTACTAAAAGAACTTTGATGCAGAACCTAGAAAGAAGATGCTCTGATATGCAGGAAGAAATCTATGCTTTTTCAAATAGATTGGATATTTTGCAGAATAAAGGATTACTAAGTCCTTAGTTTCAGATGATAAACTAATGAGCCTTGAAAGCTATGTTGAGAAATTGAATAAGTATGCTGACAACCAAGCCAGTTCATCAACTAGCTCATCAGTGGCAAAAGCATTGCCTACAGGCAAAGTTATTCATGACAATCTGGAAAATTTGTTTTATCTCGAACATGAGGTAAAGCACTTATTCCCAATTCAACCTACTTTCTTCAAATATACAGAGACTGATGAGACTCTGAGGAAGCTTCAAAGAACCAGAATACCAGAAGCTCAATGGTGGGAAGAGATGTTAGAACTTTTGTAAAAATTATCCTGACATGAATTTTTGATTTTTTACTACAGTAAGTCATGATAAAAAGGATAAAAAGAGATCAAACAGAGGTCAAAGTGTATCAATACAAGTAAAGAGTATCAGTAAAACAGAGTAGCCAGCACAGAGTTACTAAAGAGGACATTAGCAAGCCAAATCCTAGGGCCTGCCTGCAGCACATTCATAAAAAATGGGAACAATACAACATCAGTTATCTTTTTCTCTTATCTACGAGACCATCTGTCTCTATTTTCTTGTAACATATCCATGAGTCATCCTAGATTATATCTCATTTTGTTAGGAGATATTATTTATAAATTTTTGTATAAATACTCCCTCAATTGGAGTATTGAGTGGTGGATTCTTAGACATTGCTGTAATATTGATTACTTTGGAATAAAGTGCTGTTGGACAATTTTTGCATGGCTAGCTGGATAAGGAATTGATGCAAAGGAATTTTCACAGGATTCTTGAGTCAAACAACGGATCAATAAGTCATATATCTCTTATGTTTTAGAGTTTTATACTTGTTTATTATACCATTTGTGTTTCATATCTGAATGATAAACGAAAAGGAATAATTCAGAAAGTGCTTAAGTGCAATCTGTTTTCAATCGTTATTATTCTTAATGTTTTCTTTTGAACTAGTATAAACAGTGAATTCTTAATTGCTCCTGTTTTCTAGTTTAATCATTTTGATTATTTGGTAAAGAATACTTAATTGCTCTTTATTAATAATCATTCAAGTTCCCTCTTTCGAATATGTTGAAGGATTCTTAATTTCCCTTCACCAATTTTGAAATTCATTCCATTCATTTTAGATATTAAATTGTTCCCTATTTGATTACCTTGCCCTGTGAAACCATATTTTGTTAAGAAACTTAATCCAGTTAAGCCATCTTCTTTGACTCCATTAGCCCAATGGCCTAAACTATTTAGTCTTACCCTTATGCTATAGAATTTCATCACCCAAACACAATCAAAACAAAGTTAAAACTTATAGAGAGAGCCCTCTCTGGGTACAGATTGGCTAGATTCTGTACCTAAAAGTTGGTTTGTGGTTACCTCGGACCCATTTCCTCTTCCCAACAACTTCAAGGAAAATCTGAGTGATAACAGTGAGCAGTATCAGAAAATATTGGGCAGATAGATTGGTAGAAGCTACTTGGGCTTACAACACTACTTGGAAGACAACAATAGGATTCACTCCTTATGAACTAGTCTATGGTAAGAAAGCTCTACTTTCAGTTGAGTTTGAATTCAATACTTTAAAAATGGTAGCTGAATTAAATCTAGATCTATCAAATGCTCAAAAAGAGAGGTTGCTGCAGCTAAATGGATTGGATGAGTTTAGAATGCAAGCACTTCTTCACATAGAGGTAGTTCAGTTGCAAAGGAAGGTATGACATGACGAGAACATCAAAGAAAAGGCCTTTCAAGAAGGAGATTGGGCGTTGTGGTATGATTCAAGGTTTAAATATTTTAAAGGCAAATTGATGACAAGATGGTTAGGACCTTACATAGTGGAAAAATGTTCTGATAATGGTGTAGTTCAAATCAGAACCATAGATGAGGAAGGAATCCCCTTGCTTGTCAATGGTCATAGACTTAAAATTTACAAGAATCCTTTGTCAAAGGCAGAGTTCATAAATTCAATAAGCAGAGAGGTGTATGTGATGGGAAAATCCATAGTTTCCCAAACCTCCTTGGAAAAAAAAAAACGTGTGGGTTGAAAACCTCTATGGAGGCAGCTCACTTGCTAAAAAAAAAAAGAATAAATATCCATGGGTGAAAACCTCTTTGAGGTGCCCAAGGAAAGTTTTTGGGTTGAAAACCTCCATGGAGGCAGCCCACTTTCTTTCAAAAAAAAAAAGAGAGAAAAAAAGAACAAAAAAGATAAGAAAATACATCTACATCTCTGTGTTTTATGTGTTTGTTGTTTTTCAGGTTGTTAATGGTTTCAGGAAACACAGGGAAGAATTCATCTTCTTTTCCCTTCTTCTATTTTACCATCAATCCCATCATTCACTCCATTCACCTTCATAACTTCCTCCATCACCTCCATACACCACATTCCTCCATTCCCAAGCACAATGTAGCAAGAGAAGCAACACAAAAATTGCTACAAACATTAGGAAGTTCCTTCAAAAACAAATTTTTTCATGGATTGCCAAGAAGAAAAAAAAGGAAAGTTGCATAACAGACTCCATGAGAATGAGAATTCCACCCATGGCATCTCAAGCACCCCATGCGACATCCACAGTAGAGAAAAACAAGAAGCAAAGATTAGTAGCTCACTCAGGAAGTTTCTCATTAAGAAAGCTTCTCATTCAGAGTACAGGAATACGGTGAATAAAACAACATCTAAAAGGCTTGTCTTCAACCTCTAGCTTCTTAAAATTCCTTGACCACAAAAAGTAAACTCAGGTATAGCTTCTCACCCCTTGCTACACATCCATAATAGACATTAATAATTAATTTGTAAGCTTAGAGTTTAAGGGGCAGAAAGGTGGCTAGTTAACTTGTGAGGTATGACTGGAATAAAACTGGAAGTACACGCCACCTGGGTATGAAAAAGAAAATAATTTAAATTAGTGCAGTAGAGGAGAATGAGGGGAGGAGATATGCATTCCATCATTAACTAACAAGAGAAGGAAACAACTGTCTACAACAGAATTGGAGCTGAGCCGAGTTACATACGAATTCCAAAGTTAGTTGCGCTATCTAATAAAAGGATATGTCATCTCATCCAAACCAGTAGATTGAAATTTTTTAAAGGGATAGAGACCGACGGAAGCACACAACGCTTAAAGAAGAAGAAGAAAAATTAGAAAAAACAAGAAGAACCAGAAGAAGAAGAGGAAGAACTAGAAAAAAAATAAGAAGAACCAGAAGAAGAAGAGGAAAACCAACAGAAACAAGAAGAACCAGAAAAATAAGAGGAAGAGACAAAGGGCTAAAGAAAAACATAAGAGATGGCCATAGAAGTCATAGAGATATCACAAAGTGGGCGAGAAACAGACTCACAACACAACACCACATCCCCTTAATGAAAAAATATAGTTGCCACCATAGCTCCTCTGAGTGCAAAGAGAAAAAGGCAGACCTCTAGGTATTCCAAAGCTGACAAGAATTAGATAGAGCCAGAAAATTCTCCCACAAGCCTGATTATTATTGAAGAATCACCAAGGGAGGAGGAAAGGATCGAAGAGTTAATTATGAAGGAGCAGGTGCAAATTGCACAGGCAGAGAATGTAGCACTCAAGGAGCAATTGCAGAAAAAAGAGGAGCAAGTAGCCACCATGGCAGAATTATGCACAAAAGCCCTTCAACATAGATTCCCCTCTGACTCATATGTTGTGTTCCTCAAAGAACAATGGATTATATTTCAAATAAGAACTCTAGCCTCCCATGGATCACTACCTTCCAATATTGAAGGAAATTCATAAATTTCTACAAGCAAGATAACATGGGTGATCAGCAAAGATGGCAGAGTTTTATGTGCATAAATTTGTGCTGACAAATATGGATATTTGGGACCCGAATCCTACAATGGGGGATATGTAGTTAATGGCTCTACCATCTTGGAGGGTGAATGAAGACACTAGAGAAAAAGAGATATGGAAGGTCATGGAAAGAAGAAATAGAGAACCCTCATATATCAGACTAGAAGTGTTCAACATAAGAGGAGTCATCCTTAACCATCGTGAGATTGAAAGGGACTCTGCACTAGTGGAAAGCTACCTTCAGACTCAAAAATAGGTGATAGGCCACTTCGATGATGTCTCTAGGTACATAGAAGATGAGTGCATTATGGCCACCCAAAGGAGATGGAACAACCTCCCTCACAGCCTCAAGAACATGGAGTATCATACTCCAGAAAGACTGAGGGGTGTATTGGAAAGGGCACCATTATACAAGAGGGCCATGTAGGCCAAAAATATCCAATGGTTGGGACTAAATCTCAGCCCACTTTTGTTGCTGGGGCTGACTGATGAAGAGGAAACAGACAAAGAATGGGAGAATGTAGAAAAGAATAATGGTTTTCACCCCCTTGGGGAAACTCCCACACTTCTTCCTCAGGAAACCAGGGGGGTTGTCAGAGCCTTAAAAGAAATGCAGGAGGAGGATTAGTTGCTCAGAGGATGAGAAACCATTCAGTAGGGGGGTGATGATGAGCTCCATCATTAGACATATTTGGAGGGGTTAATAGTCACCCTTTTTTCCTTCTTAGATCTCGTTTTCTTTCATTTTTATTATTATTTGGTTTTATGATGCTATTATAGGTGGTGAATTAGGTTAAAATAATAAGAGTGCTTAATATAAGGTTGAGTGCATAAAATTAGGAATTATTAATCATTTTTATAAGGATTTTATCATAAACAATTGGAGGGGACAACAAAGAGGAATTATAGGAGGATTTTCCACCCTCAAAGGCAGCCGAAGGATCCCAAAGATTCTCTCCAGAAATTCAAATTCCAAAAGCAGCCAAAGGATCCCCAAGGATTCTCTCCAACAATTAAAATTCCAAAGGCATCCAAGCAACTCAAAGAAGAGTGCACTCAATCCTTGTTCACTGGGAGTCAAGTAGACTCAATCTCCATTTTCTAGGGAGCTGTTGGTAGCTGCCCTGTAGAATAAATAGAGCAGAGCTAGAACTAGGAAGATTTAGTCTATTCTAGTCTGGATTCCATTCAGAACTATTGTTGTGAGCTATTGAGCTTTTTGTTTATTCAAGGATCAAAATTTCAGAGATGTATGCAGTTATTCTTTTATGAAATGCGCAGACTAGTTTCATTTGACTAATTTAAGTTTCAGAGGGCTAGGCTCGTCGGTTAGGGCCCAATCCATGTGCCTCAGCTTCTCTGTTGTTACTATCTTTTCCTTTCTGTCATTTAGCTAGTTTTGCTTTTGCCATTTAAGTTAGATTTGCTTCCTATAAATCCGCCACGTCACACTCCACCACATCACACGTTGCAAATCACACTTCTCATATTTTAGTTCATTCAATTAACCTTTACCACTATCCCTTTAAACTTGCGAAGTTGTGATTGCGACATCGCACATCCCAAATTTTGTCCTCCAACGCACTTTTGAGCTCTTTCTGCTCCAAATTCATTTCTCACGTTATAATAAAATTTCATAAGGGTTTGAACCCGTCCTTCCACTTCCAAACCTTGTTTCATGTGTTAAACCCCCCATTAGCCTCTTTTATCCCTTTCTTCCCTCCAAGCTGCAAATTAAATCTTTTTAATTAGAATTAAGTCATGGATAGCCTAGTTGCATGGATAGAAGCATGGTAGATAGATCATAGGATAAGTAGAGTGCATTTAGCCATTTGGCCAAGTTAAGTGTGGTTTAGGATTAGTTTCCTTTCTGCTATTTGTTTTCTGCAAATTAAATTAGTTTTTTTCTTGTCATTTCGTTTCCGAAATTCAATTTAGTTTCTTACAATCATTTCCTTCCTGCACATTAAATTAGTTCCATTTTTTTCATTTCCTTTCTGCAATTTAGTTTAGTTTCATTGAAGTGTGACAGACTCCACCGAGAACCTCTAGAAGTAGCACCCTTTCGTAAAGAAGAAAAGGATTACATGAACATAATGCATCTACTGTGTATATAGCACTGTCACCTCAAAGTTTGTACAAACCCCGGGTTGATAAAGTAAAACAGGGCAACCCCTGGGAGTTGCAGCACTCTTGGTGCAATACCAGGGCTCACCACCTAGCACCTGGCACATATTCGCATGTTTTTTTAACCTCTAGCATACCTTGTCACTCCCTCCTTAGCAAACCTGGAACTCACTGACACTTCATGTCACAATCTCTTAATCATTCATTTGCATGCATTATTTTCACCTAATTCTCCCTTGTGTGTCCCTAGGACTCCCTAACATCACCTATCATATGTTGGCACACCTTGGCACCTGTCAGTCTGGCGCACTAGCATGACTTGAAACTTCCTAGCATACCATGTCATTCCCTCCTTAGAACACATAGAACTCATTGACACTCCCTGTCACACAATATTATTCATTCATTTTCATGCATTTTTACATAATGATCCCTTGTGTTTCACTGGCACTTGCTAACACTCAACACACATTGGCACTTGGCACATCTTGGTATGCTTCCATAGCACTCTAGTATGCCTTGGAGCTATCTAGGATATATTTTCACTCCCTCCTTAGCAAACCTGGAACTCCATAGCATGCCCTATAACTCCTTGGCACATATTAGCTCTTGGCACTTGGTGGCACTTGAAAATTATTGGCATGTGTTTGGATGCCCTGAAATTCCTTGGCATGGTTTAAGATAAAGTTTATTTGAGATAAATTATTCACAATTAAGAGAGAAGTAATAGAGGATGATTTGGCACTTAAGACACACTAAAACTTGGCCGTTGGCATGTATTGGCACTAGTGTTGGTATGCCTAGCATGCCCCTCTTGAAAAGGTAAGGTATTCAATTATTTACCCTCATATGTGTTAATTGATTTGCGTTTTAACTTGGTGTTCCCTTTTTTCGCCTAACACTCCTTGAGATGCATTCACATACCCTAACACCTGGCACATCTCATCATTAGCATGCCTTGGCACTATCTGGTATTTTTTAGCACACCTTGACACTTATTTACATGCCATAACATTCCCTAGCATGCCTTGTCGCTCCCCTCTTTGCATGCTTAACACTCGCAGACACTACCCAACACACCCTCTTATTGATTCATTTCCATTCATTTTCACTCGATGATTTATGTTTAATGGGGTGCATGTCTAGAAAGAGTTCCTTTAAGAGAATAAAAAAGTGATTGCACCATTACTGACATGTCATAACACTTAGCACTTTTAACACTCCCTTAGCACTATGTGGCATGTGTTAGCATACCCCGAATTTGTTGTCATGTTTTTCACCCCTTAGAACACCCTAGAACTCCTTGAGATACCCTAACACTCTAGCATGCCTCAGTACTGCCTAACATATAACCTTGCCACTCCCTCCTTAGAAGAATTGGAACTCACTGACACTCCCTATCACACACTCTTATCCGTTCATTTCCATGCATTTTGAACTAGTTCTCCCTTGTGTTTCTAAGGAGCTCCCTAACACTCCCTGGCACACATTGGCACACCCTGACACCTGAAACATTTTGGCATGTTTCCCTAACACTCTATCATTCCTTGGAACTACCCATCATACCTTGTCACTCCCTCCTTAGCACACTTAGAACTCATTGAAACTCCCTGTCACACACTCTTATTCATTTCCATGCATTTGAAACTAGTGCTCCCTTGACATTCCTTGGCACTCCATAACACTCCCTAATTGGCACAACTTGGGATGTTTCCCTGACCTCTATCATACCTTGTCACTCTATCCTTAGCACACCTGGAACTCACTGAAACTTCCTGTCACAAGCTATTATTAGTTAATTTCCATGCATTAATTTTACCTAGTGCTCCCTTGTGTTTCCCTGGCACTCCCTAACACTTCCTAGCACATGTTGGCACACCCTGGCACCTGACACATCTTGGTCGCATGCCACCCTGGCACTCTAAAATGACTTAGCACTGCCTAAAACACCTTGTCATTCTCTCCATAGCACACCTGGAACTCGCTGACACTCCCTCTCACACACTCTTATTCATTCATTTCCATGCATTTTGACCTAGTGCTCCCTTGTGTTTCCCTAAAATTCCCTAACGCTCCTTAGCACACATTGGAACACCTTGGCACTTGACACATCTTGGTATGCTTTCCTAAGACTCTAGCATGCCTTGGAACTACATAACATGCCTTTTCACTCCCTCCTTAACACAAATGTAACTTGCTGATACTTCATTTCCATGCATTTGAAACTAGTGCTCCCTGTAGAAATTTGAATAATAGCTAAATTATTCACTAAGATTATCCTGATTACACACTATTTAAGCTTCATGCATAATACATAACCTCTTCTACAATTGATCATCAATTTGCGGAAATAGAAGTAGTCGCATGCGCACATTAAAACATAATCAAGCACACATATAACACAGTATGTAATGGGGAAAGCTTACAGCTGAAAACCCCCAACTATATGTATATTATAATGATAGAGAACATGTATACATAGCACAAACTCCTCACAAGCTCTCAGCACTATCTCCAATTGTTACACACAAACTAGCTCAGATCTGAACAAGTCACAGGTTCAAATCTCCTCCACTGTTTGCCTGCCTCTACTGCGCAATCCAAGATGAGAATGAATGAGATCCAAGTTCGAATCCCCTTGGCTTGTACTGTGCAATCCTCATTGGAAATCTCAATCAATGTGTGTGCAAATATCATGCACAAGTATAGTCACAACTGATAGTAGACTCACCCTTTCACCCACCTCTAACACTAGTCTCCACTGAACTGTCCATGAATTGCAGTTAACTGATGTATTCTTTAGTTGATTTATGAGTTAATAATTAGTGAATTAATTAATAATTAATTCACACCACTCATCACTAGTGTATTTATCAGTTAGACTAAATACAACTATTTCAACTAAGTTAAACCGAACACGACTCCACCAACTGTCTCATCAATTCCACCAAACTTTGCCACACGAGTTCTAATTGAAGTCAACCATGCAATAGCTCAACTAACCCCTAGGAATAGCGTAATTCCTTCTGTCAGCTGCATGTGCCACATCCGTAGCTCGAACTGAAGTGCTCCAAGAGGATAAGATAATGTTTATAGTCCAAATATTATTAAGGGCTAATAATATTTGACTGGCAGTCTAAAAATAGACTCCGCCCAGTATGTCTAAAAATAGAGGTCCATCTATTTTTACCAACTTGACCAACCATCCACAAATAGCATCCCACAACTTATAGAACATGATCCATATGTCTAAAAATAGACATAGTCTAAAAATAGACTTTGCGACAAAAATCACCTGTGTGGCCCCCCACCTAGTTTAGGTGATCACTTTCCAACTAGGATCAGGAAAGATGTTTCAGGATGCCTCCTTCACTATTTCTTCTTGCAATCTTCAACACTCCCTTTTGTTTCCATAGCACCTGGACCTAACACTCCCTAGCATGCATTCACACCACACCTTAGCACCTAGCACATCTCGATGTGCCTTAATATTTGGCTTGTATTGGCATGCCTAACATGCCTTGGAATTTTCTAGCATGCGTTAGTACTTCCTGACATTCTCTGGCACACCTTAGCACTCCCTAGTTGTCATGCCCTCATAGATAGCCTTACTTTTTTTGTGACTTGGAAACCCAACCAAGTCAGTGGAAAAACAATGTTGTGCCCAACCCAAAGTATTCCTTTATCTGAAAATGCTTTGACCAACCGCTTATTGTAACCATAGGCTTCCCTCCTACAAGTTCTATTATGACCTTTTTCTAACACACTTTGTCCTTGAGACACCTGGAATTCGTTGACACTCCTTGGAACACACTCTTATTTGTTCATTTCCATGCATTTTGACCTAGTTCTCCCTTGTGATACCCTAGCACTCCCTAACACTCTTCAACATGCATTGAAAATTTCTAACATGTGTTAGCATACCTTTTCATTCCTTGGCATGCCCTGGAACTCCTTAGATAACATCCCCTCACAACTACCCTTAATTTTTTTGGGACTTGGGAACTCAACCAAGTCTTGTCTTGACTACAAAAACTTGACCAAGGTACGGTTACTACAACTAGAATATGCCTTTTTCCCCTCAGAATTGAATATAACTCATCTTAGGCTACTCATGTACAATTTCAACTTAACCCACTTAACAAGTTACAAGTTACCAGGTCAAGGCTCATGTCCAACTGTGGCCATAAAACAACTGAGCAACATAGTTTACATCTTGACATGCCATAGCACTTGGCACGTCTAATAATCCCTTGGCATTATGTGGCTTGTGTTAGCACCCTATGCATTCCTTGGCATGATTTGGCACTCCCTAGCACACCCTACCACTCCTTGACATTCTGTGGCACTCTAGAATTCCTTGGCACTGCCTAACATATAACCTTTCCACTCCCTCCTTAAAACACCTAAAACTCACTGACACTCCATATCACTCACTCTTATTTGACCTTCATTTCCATGCATTTTGAGCTAGTTCCCCCTTGTGTTTCCATGGCACTCCCTAAAACTCCCTGGCACACATTGACACACCCTGGCACCTAACACATCTTGGCATGTCGCCCTAGTAGTCTAGCATTCCTTGCAATACCCAGCATACCTTGTCACTCCCTCCTTAACACACCTAGAACTCACTGATACCTGGAAGGGTTCGAAAAATCTATTTTAGAGTAGTAATGACCATAGGAAATTGGCACTCAAAGATAAACTCAGGAAGATCAAGATGGAGAAGGGCGACTCCATACCAAAATATCTAACAAATTTTGTCCAAGGTCGAGATGAACTGGGGAGCGTTGTTATAACTGTTGCTGATGATTATTTGGTGAGCTTGGCTCTCCTAGGACTTCCCAAGAGTTGGCATAGTTATTAAGACTCTGTCAATGGAAGGGAAAATTTTCCATATTGGGAATGACCGTGGTCAGATTTGGTGTAGGAGGAGTTCAGACTAAACACCAGAGATGGACCTTCATCTAAGAATGAATATGATGAAGATTTTTATTTGGCTTGGAAAGGTGAAGAAGGGGAAGGGGAAGAAATTCCATTCCAAATCTGAGTCCAAGAATGGCAAGAAGCAGGACATGTCCAAGCTGAAGTGTTTTCGCTGTCACAAGCATGGAAAATTTGCTACTAACAGTCCACAAAAGAAGAAGAACAAGAAGGCTGGAGGATCTGCAGCTGGTGAGGCTTTGGCCTCACAATTTGATCTTGAATTCTCATTGATCGCATGCATGGTGTCAAGTGCATTGGGATCTCTGTGTTATTTGGATAGTGGCACTTCCTTTCACATGACGAGAGACAAGGAAAATTGCAGTGACTTGGAGGAGAAGGATATCCAGATGCATATTGAAATGGGTGATGATGGGCGGTACAGTGCTACTGGGATTGGTACCAATAACTTCTAGAGGCATTCATGTAAACCCTTTCAATTAAAATATGTAATGCATATACCAGGTTTGAAGAAAAATTTAGTCTCAGTCAAAATGTTGGAGGATAGAGGCTATGATGTTGTTTTTAATGAAGGAAAATATTTCCCGTGACATAAAACAACAAGACAAGCCATGAGGATAGGGATTCAAGTTAAGAATATCTAAAAGCTGGAGGTAGATGGTTGCGCAGCAATGATAGGCAAGGCAGATCAAGTGGTGAGCCGGGATGAGGGTGAATTATGGCATAGGAGATTGAGCCATCTTCACCATGGAGCGTTGAAAGTCATGCAGCAGATTTCTACCGGTCTTCCCAGGGGTACACTTGCGTATTCAGACACATGCAAGGAATGTACTATGGGAAAATATTTAAAGGCTACCTTTCATGAGAAGGAAAACCGAGCTTCAGGGATCCTTGAGAGAGTTCACACATACGTGTGTGGACCATTATCTATTGCTTCGACATCAAAACATAAGTACTATGTAATATTTGTTGATGAATTTTCTCCTAAGTGTTGGATCTTCTTCATGTAGAAGAAATATCAGACATTATCTAAGTTTTTTGAGTTTAAGGCACTGGTGGAGAAAGAGTCGGGGAAGAAAGTGAATGCTCTTAGGAGAAATAATGGTGGAGAATACATCTCTAACGAATTCAAGAACTTCTGCAACAAAGAAGGAATTCGAATAGAACTGATAGCACCTCATAACCCACAACAAAATGGGGTCGCGGAAAGAAAGAACAAAATGACCGTGGGTGAAGCAAGAGTGATGTTGCATGATCAAGGCCTACCGATGCATTTGTGGGCGGAAGCATGCAACATTGCAGTATTTGTGCAGAACCGTTGTCCTCATAGGATACTTGGCATGAGTACACCTGAAGAGGCTTTCACTTGTAAGAAACTTGATGTTTCACACTTTAAGATTTTTGGCTCATCTGTTTATGTGCATGTGAGCAAGGACGCCAGGAAGAAGTTGGAACCAACAACTGAGATCGGGGTATTTGTGGGGTACACTAAAACACCTCATAATTATCATGTGTATTTTCCAAATAGCAGAATGACTATTGTGTGATGAAAATTTGATGAGAAGAAATCCATGCGGTTGTCCCTTGAGAGGGAACTGGACTTGCATGCAGAGGAGGAACTATTGGTTCCCAAGAAATACCCTCAAGATGTGGATCAGACACATGTGGAGGTTCATGGAGTGGAGGAAAACACTCATGTAGAGCCATCCATCAGAAATGGTAGAAGGCGCACCACAGAATCTGATAGATTGAGACTTGATGCTGCGGAGAATTTAGGAGCCCCTACTTCACAGCGCAGACAGAGACAGTCTCCTAACTGATTTACTGGATACATGGCTCTTATGAGAAAATGTATTGTGACTGAACCATCTTCATTTCAGGAAGTAGTGCACCAACCAACTTGGGTTGATGAAATGGTGGAGGAATATGAATCCATTGTCAAGAACAGTTCATTGGATATTGTCCCAAGACTGGTTGAAAAATTAGTGGTTGGATCGAGATGGATATACAAGGTAAATAAAGCTGTTGATGGGAGTGTGGAGAAATAAAAGGCCAGATTTTTGGCTCAGGGATTCTCACAGATCGAGGGGATAGATTATGATGAGACTTTTGCACCTGTTTCAAGGTACTCTTCCATAAGATCCATCCTTGCACTCTCAGCGCAGATGGGCTGGCGCATTCATCAGATGGATGTGAAAAATATGTTTCTCAATGGGATCATTGAGGAAGAGGTGTACATAGAGTAGCCTAAAGGTTTTGAGATCTTTAACAGTGAGTCACATGTGTGTCAACTCAAAAGAGCACTGTATGGGTTGAAGCAAGCACCCCGTTCTTGGTACACTCGGATAGACAACTATTTCATCAGACTGGGCTTCACCAAAAGTGAAGCAAATGAAAACCTGTACCAGATTGTGGTTGAGGGTAAGCTATTGATTATTGTTATTTATGTTGATGATCTAATTTTGATTGGTGATGAGCAACTGATACACTCATGCAAGGAGGATCTTGCAAGGGAGTTCGAAATGAAGGACATGGGACTCCTTCATTATTTCCTTGGATTGGAAATATGGCAGTGGTATGGTGAAATTTTTGTGTCTCAAGGAAAATATGCAAAGGATATATTGGGTAAGTTTCACATGGAGAGCTACAAACCCATGGATACTCCTATTCCACTAAATTGGAGGAAATAGGATGATAGTTTTGGAGAGGTAGTGGATGCTACTTTCTACAAGCAGTTAATTAGTTCACTGATGTATCTAGTGAACACCAGACCATACATTTTTTACGCAATTAACCAGCTAATTCAAGCTATGGTTAAGCCTACCAGGATATTTTGGAAGGCGGGGAATCATGTATTGAGATACCTAAGGGGCACATTAGAGTATGGTCTTTAGTACAGACAGACAGAGGGAGTGAATCTTCAAGGCTTCATAGATGTAGATTGGGCACGAATTTTATCGGACATAAAGCGCACATCAGGAGAGATATTTAGCGTCAGATCGACAGTAGTTTCTTGGTATAGTAGGAAACAACGATCTGTGGCACTCAGTTCAGCAGAAGCAGAATACATGACAGCAAGTCAAGCTGCATGTGAGGCTATCTGGAAAAGAAAGATCTTGGTTGGTTTGTTTGGTTCTCAGATGGATCCGACAATGATTCATTGTGATAATAAAAGTTGCATTAAACTCTTGATTAATCCCATGTTTCATGATAGGTCCAACCACACAGATATTCAGTACCATCATCTTAGATATTGTGTGCAGAGGAGAATAATGTTGCTTCAGTAGATTCTCACGGAAGATCAGGATGCAGATATTCTGACGAAGGCGCTCACCAGGAGAAAATTTGAATACCATAGAGATAGGATCAAGGTTAAGGATAATCTCTTTCTTGTTGATATGGAGTGCTGAGATTCAACAAGAAAATTTCAGCACCCATGCCTAGTGCATTAAGCATGTAATATTCCAAATTTGGACTTCTCAGCAAGACAGGCCTGAAAAACGCATTTTTCAGGGATGTGTGCTTGAACAGCCAAGAACAGCCCTTGGATCCCTTAGATCAGAGTATCTAAGACCAACATCCAAGATGAGGCTCAAAATAAATCACTCTATGTGGGTTAAACATATCTCCCACACCTAGTTGTCTTCAAAAAATTTCCCAATGAAGGGTTGCAGCAGTATAAAACAAAATAATGGAGTAGAAAAAAGAAAATAACCCTGATATGTGTTTAAAAACACCTCAGCAGAAATTTTATGTACAGTAGAAAGAAGTAAGATTAATTCTATTGACAAAGGATGGGGAAAAGCAGTGATTTATGCCCTAAAATGAGTGTATTCAGAAATCTGTGTAAAAATAAGGAAAATGGAGGTAGCTTATTTTAACTTAGGTCATGTAGGAATTCCATATAAAATTTCATCTCAAACTAGTGATCCTAGCTATATTAAACAGTTCCTCCAATCCCGACTAGGCTTAAAAACCCTGATTTCCCATGACTTGAAGTATGCAGAATTTCAATGAAGCATGGATAGCATGATTTATGAAGGTGAAAATCATAATGGAGTGTGAGAAACATTAATTCAGGTCTATTATATGGCCTATGCAATATACAAGAGAAATACAGGCATTTACATTAATACAAGCCTCAAATAGGTGCTGCAACAGAATAATGAACCAGAAGAGCTTCTCAGCGTAAAGTTCAGGAGGCTGAAGCTTATTTTTATTAAATTTCAGATCTATAATAGATCTACATACAAAATGGTATATCTATTTTAAATCTGTATACAAAAGGGACTTTAGAATACACTCCCCTTGGGGATCTCAGCAAATGATCAACAACAGTGAGTAGATCTGAGATCTAAGTCACAGTTCTGTAGTAGTATTCAGAAATTATGCAATAAATAAATCATCAAATAAATAATATCTTAAGGGTACATGGATTGGTTGGCCAATCCATGGATCACCACAGTGAAAGGAAGGATCCTTTCCACTAGAGATCTCTCCTCCAGGAGAACTCCAAAACCCCTGCAAATCTGCTCTTCAAGATTTACGCAGATCGGGGAGAGAAACTGCGTAGTTGATGATGGTATACACTTTGGCCTGATGCCAAGATCTGAAACTGGAGCTCAACTAATGGATGCACTCTTCCAGGAGGTTAAAAGACACACTCACTAAGAAGAGGTTCCAATATAAGCTAGATTTGCTTAGATCTAGTGTTCCACTTGTTGCAGCTCACTTAGAAAATGAAACCCTCACTGGATTTATGTTGCGAAAGAGAGATGGAGCTTGGCCATATGCCAGATAGTGGAGAAGAAGCACAAAACCCTCTAAGAGCTACTCAATGGAAGGATGGAGAACCCCCAATAGGAGATCCCCACTAGGCTCTTGCTAAACAGCCCAGAGAACTAGAATTTGTCTAAGTAGACATAATTCTTGAAAAACATAATACATTCAAAAACCAACTCTAGCTGCCTTCTCCTTCCTTTTATAAGATGAGGGCTTGCCCAAACCCTAAACCACCTTGAATCACTTAACCCCTTTCACATGAGGTCCTCCTTCTAGAACTGTGCTATTCATCTAGGAGGTTCAATGCATCTGGACTGTGTTGTGATTTGGTCCTATTGACCCAGTCAAATAGCTCAATCTGGTTTCACATGCAAGTGGATTTTATGTAAATGGCTCAGATATAGCTTTGTTTACATTGAGCATTGATTTATTCACTAATCTAAGGAGTTTTACATGTCTTCCATTAGTCATTTATTCATAAATGGAAAATAAAACAAAATTTAAATATTCCTATTAGCTTGGGTTAATTAGGAATATTACAAAGCACCTACACTAGGGTGGGGCCCACAATGCTATTTTTAGGTGCATGACTATTTTGATTATCCATTAATTAATATGGACAATAAACTCTAATCTATTATCAATGATAACTTGTAATAGTTAAATGAGATTTATAATAATGCAGGTTGTAATTAGTTTAACTCAGTTAAGTGAGTTAAACTCAGTTGTGCTAGTTGTAGCTGAAGATACACTAGTGAGAGATCAAGTGAATTAAATATTAATTAATTCACAATCAGTGATCTCACGTGCGACTGAGGATTTACTATAATTATCTGCATGCATGTCAGATCCAGTGGAGACCTAGTTGAGATCTAGGTGAAAGGGAAGTTGACTATCAGTTGTAGTATTATTGGGTTGCACATATGAAACCAAACACCCATTAGAGTGGCCATGATACTTGCGCAGTCAAGGAAGGCCAAAATTCCTATCTTTTAGGGATTGAAATCATCGGGGATTGTGCAAGCAAGGCAGACTGTCTGGTTGCAGTAAATTGGCTAAGTATTGATCAGTTATATGTATGACAATGTGAGACAATTAGCTGAGTACTAGAGGGATCTTGTGAGAAGATTTTTTTATGTAATTATTTCATGATCCATGCTAAATATACAATAGAGGATAGTGGGGTTTTTAGTAGCAAGCTTTCCCTGGGAAATTATTTGTGTTGTGGTTTGATTTGATTCTTCTTTGCTTCATGTGATTATCGATTGTGTTTTTAATTCTGCAAAATATTTGTAGAAGCGATTCAATATTTAACTTTAGTACATTTTTAGATCTGGTGAATCCAAGATATACATGCATGTTGTATAATTTCTACACTAACACTCCCTAGCATGCATTGGCACACCTAGCACCTAGCACATCTTGGCATATTTCCCTGACCTCTAGCATGTCGTAGCACTGCCTAGAATATCTTTTCACTCCCTCCTTAGCACACCTGGAACTCACTGAAACTTCCTGTCACAAAATATTATTCATTCATTTCCATTCATTATTTCGACTTAATGCTCCCTTCTATTTCCCTAGCATTCCGTAACACTTCCTAGAATGTGTTGGCACACCCTCGCACCTGGCACATCTTGGCTGCATGCTTCCCTGGCACTCTAGCATGCCTTAGAACTGCCTAACATACCATGTCACTCCATCCTTAACACACCTAAAACTCGTTGACACTCCTTGTCACACACTTTTATTCATTCATTTCCATGCATTTTGACCTATTTCTTCCTTGTGTTTCCCTAGCACTCACTAACACTCCTTAACATGCATTGGCACACCTTGTCACTTGGTACATATTGGAATGCTTCCTTAGCACTCTGGCATACCTTGGAACTGCCTATAATACCTTATCACTCCCTCCTTAGCACACTTGGAACTCACTAACACTCCCTATCACACACTCTTATTCATCATTTCCATGAAATTGAAACCAATGCTCCCTTGTGTTTCCTGGCACTCCCTAACACTCCCTAGAATGCATTGGCACCACACCCTAGCAGATCGCACATCTTGTAATGCCTTAGCACTTGTAATGTCTTGGCACTTGGAATGTATTGGTGGTGAGCACTGGTATTGCACCAAGAGTGCTGCAACTCCCAGGGTCTGCCCTACTTTACTTTATCAACCCGAGGTTTGTACAAACTTGGAGGTGACAGTGATATATACACATCAGATGCATTCTACTCGTGTCATCCTCTTCCGCTCTATGAAAGGGTGCTAATTCTAGGGGTTCTCAGTGAAGTCTGTCACACTTCAATGAAAATAAATAAATGCAGAAAGGAAATGACAGAAAGGAAACTAAACTAAATTGCTGAAAAGAAATGACAAGAAAGGAAACTAATTTAACTTGCTGAAAAGAAATGGAAGAAAACTTAAACTAATTTAAATCACACTTAACTTGGCCAATCGGCTAAACACACCCTCTTATCTTATGCTATATCTACCATGCTTCTATCCATGCAGCTAAGTTATCCATGACTTAATTCTAATTGAAAAAGTGTTGATTGCAGTCCGGAGGGAAAGGGCTAAATATGCTAATGGAAGGCTTAACACACAAAACCAGGCTCAAATGAGTGAAAAAGGTGTTTGGAATTTATTAAAGCACATAATATCGCAAATGAAAGTGTGATGGAAGAATTACGATGGAGGGATGGAAGTGTGATATGCGATATGCGATATCGGTTCGGGAGGCGGATGCAATAACACTATCGCAAATAGTGCCGGGAGTGGGAAGTATTCATGAGAACCACATGAAAATGTGATTTGTGATTGTGGTAAGTCTTAAAATGAAAAAGGGAAAAGGTTTCGAAGTGAAATGGGTGACGTGGCAAAGGAGGGCCGGTGGTAGAGTACGATAGCGATATCGCAATCAGCGTTGGGAGTGGAACGTGTTACGAGAACCAAATGAAAAATGTGATTTTCGATTTGCGATGTGGGGGACTACGGAGAATTATCACAATCTGCGTTTGGAGCGGTAAGTGTTAACGGAAACCAAATGAAAAATGTGATTTGCGATTGCGGTAAGTCTTAAAGGAAGGAGGGAAAAGGTTGCAAAGTGTGATGGGTGACATGGCAAAGGAGGGCTGGTGGCAGAGTATGATAGCGATATCATAATCAGCATTGGGAGCGGAACATGTTACAAGAACTAAATGAAAAATGTGATTTGCGATTTGCGATGTGGTGGGGTATAGAGAATTATCGCAATCGACATTTCGAGCGGTAAGTCTTAAAGTAAAGAGGAAAAAGGTTGTGAAATGTGATTGCGAAAAGGAATTGCGAAATGCGATGGGATAGAAATTGCAAATTGCGAAATGCGATTGGATAGAAATTTCAAAATGCGAAATGCGATAGGGATGACGTGGCAGAGTGTTACAGTAATGTCGCAATCGGTGGTTGGGAGCGGTAAGTGTTAATGAAGTGGATGGAGATTGCGAAAAGGAATTGAGGTAAGTATTAAAGGGAAAAGGGTAAGGTTGATTTCTAAAGAATTTTCGATTGTTTTCATTAATAATCGGCAAAGGTAAGGTAAAAAGGAAAATAGAAAAAGAGATGCAGAACGGAAAATAAAGGGGAGAAGAGATCTTGCGAGATGCGAAGTGCGATAAGTGGGAGTTTCGAGGAGAAAGGCAGAGGTCAAACTTTTAATGGTTTTTGTGAGTAAAAAGGGTGCAACAACCATTAAAGAGAGGAGAAGGAGGGAATAGAAAGTGAAACAACAATTTCTAGGTGTGAAAATAGAGATGGAAAATGAAGCGGGACAACTTGATGAACTTTTTTGGGACTATTGATACTTATTCCTGCAATCAAACCTTCTAATTCATGCACGAAAATAGACAAAATGCGTGATAAAAACAGTGAATAGAAGGCAGTTTTTTTGGCCTGTGGGGAGGTCAACCCTGATCAAACTCTATTGAAAGAGATGAGAGGGGAATGCTTGACCACAGATTTTGGATTTTTCCTCTACTCCATTACTCTCGTAAGAAAATTAATAACTACAACAACAAAGTGAAAGAAAAAACTAAACAACAGTGAAACTATTAGAAGCAGAAATAACTAAATAAAAAAAACAAAAATAGCTAAATGATAGAAAGGAAAGAATGAAACATCAGAGAAGTTGAGGCACATGGATTGGGCCCTAACCCACGAGCTTCACTCCTTGAAACTAAATCAATAAAAAAACATTTGACTACCC
This sequence comes from Pinus albicaulis, assembly GCA_034641835.2. NCBI lineage: Eukaryota > Viridiplantae > Streptophyta > Pinopsida > Pinales > Pinaceae > Pinus > Pinus albicaulis. The sequence continues at coordinate 36,191 of JAXQQM020066130.1, read as the reverse complement.
AATGCATTACACAAATACGGTCTTATTACATCCCGAAGGTCTTAAACAACAAAAGCCTAATAGAATGGAAAAGACTGGCATGGGATGGAATGGAATGGAAATGGAATCGACTAGCATCGAATGGATCGGAAAATTGACCAGAGTCCCCTAATTAGCTCTTGATAATATTTATTTATCCTCAAGGGAAACTACCAACAGATCCCTAGAAAATAGTGATCGAGTCCATTTTGACTCCAAGTAAACCATAGATTGAGTGCACATCGTCTTTAGTTTGCTTGGTTGCCTTTTGATAGTTAAGGAGGGTGGATAACCCCTTGAATCTCTCCAATATTTCTCAATAATTTCATGATATTTTACTCTTTTATTCTTCAATATTGATCTTCCAGTGGCAGGGAGAAAGTCCCTAAATTATCTCCTTCTCCAAATCTGCATAATCTACCAAATATTCTCACAATATTGTACAAAAATAACCAATATTAGGCACAAATATGCAATTACCTTTAAACCTTCCTAAGAAAATATTAAAACATAAGAAAACATTATTAAGTGTATAAGGAGAGATTTAATATATCTTTTATGTGCATAGGGAAGGTTATATGGGACTAAGAATGGTTAGATGGGCCTTATTTTATGTCTAATTTAGAGGTCCATCAATTAGCATGTCTAACATGTCTAAAAACTATATATAATGTGTTAGCACTTCTTGGCATTCCCTGGCACACGTTGGCACTTGCTACTTGTTATTCCCTTATAGATAGCCTTACTTTTTCTGTGACTTGGGAAACCAACCAAGCCATTGAAAAAATAATGTTGTGCCTAACCCAAAGTCTCGCTTTATCTAAAACTGCTTTGTCCAACCCGTTATCACAATCATAGGCTTGCCTTCTACAAGTCCTATTATAAAATTCTCCTAACACACTTCATCATTGGGACACTTGGAATTCACTAACACTCCCTAGCACACGCTCTTATTCGTTCATTTCCATGAATTTTGACCTAGTTCTCCCTTGTATTTCCTTGACAATCCCCAACACTCCTCAACATGCATTCACACTGTCTCACATGTGTTAGCACACCTTTTCATTCCTTAACACACCTTGGCACTCATTCGCTATCATGCCCTCACAACTACCCTTACTTTTTTTCCAACAGGGAACCTAACCAAATCTTGCCTCGACTACAACAACTTGATCAAGCTACAATTACTACAACTAGACTATGCCTTGTTCACCTAAGAGCTTCCTATAACTCATCTTAGGTTACTCATGTTGAATTTAAACTCATACAAATTAAAAAGTCACGAAGACTTTTTTTAGGCCCCAAATTATCGTTGAAGAATTTTCCCCAACGCTAGTGAGTCGTAAATTTATTATTATGTTTTTATTTAACCCACTAAATTTTTGTATGTATTGCTATACAAGATGCTGAAATATGATGTAAATGTGCCCTTTCAATTTTATGGACTCTTTAAAAGCATTAGGTAGATATTTAGATTAGTGAATTTTAGTGCAAGATGTAGTCGTGAAGGCATTCACATCCAAGGCGTGGTTTTGAAAGAATTATTGTCCTTCAACAATTTGTCCTAAATTATTAGGTAAATATTGACCTTGGAAAATTTTAGTCCAGGGCATAGTTTTGAAGAATTCATGTCCTTTAACAAGCTATCCTCTATTATCATTTAATGTTTCTTTTCATCTTGTGTCTGATAATTTTTTTGGATAAATATGTTCCACTCTTTGATATTTCCTTATTAATGAAGAAATTTGCAATTTGTCAGGTCATTTGACAAAGTATTGCCTGTGATCCAAAATTAGTGTTCCAAGCTATGTGTCAAATACAAATAAACTATTCACAAATGTGCTCTTCTCTAGAGATTGACCTCTCTTCTCAACACATCCTCGGTTTGAAACTATCTAGTCACTCAAATATATGAGCATTTTGTTCCTTCCAACTGCAACATCTAGATTGAATCTAGGTCATATATCATATTTCAAATTTGTGGTCATGTTATTGGTTTGGCATTGATAAATAGGGTGAATTTTGACATGGTCCTAGCTCAAAAATTTCTTCAAACAATTGGTTGGTCTCTATATCTCCTAGGAAGGTACACAATATGCAGATCCATAATTTTATTCTACTTGCAAGGAAATATTGGAATTGGATTTAGATATTCTAGACTCGGATCTACTAGGACTCATGTTGGTAACATGAGTTGAAGAACTGGGTTCCTAAAAGGTCATGAAACTTTGTCAAGGAGGTAGGGACTTGGTTGTAAATACTAAATAGTATGAATTGAAATTAATATGTTAAAATGTTGATTCAATGTCATTTTGTGACCCTAGTTGTAGAGTAAGTTAAATGCTTTGCCTAGGGGTTTTTTTATTTTCTTGGCAATTCAAAACTAAAATTTATTTTAGCTTTATAACTTGAATATCTGGATCTAATTTTGTATGGGAAGGGTCAATATTTATGTGTACAGGATTGGAAAGACCATATGGTGTATCATGAATACATTTATTTTGATGATCAAATTATTTGGTTTTGGTTGGTATTATCACTTTTTCTTTTGTTTTGCATTTGTAATTTAAGTAAAAATTCATGGATGTCCTATGCATCTACAAGGGGAACTTCATTTTACTTTGATGGAAATATTGGGATTCCAATCTTCCATTTTGATTAGATTGTTTTCATTAATATCTTGGAATAAATTTGTATTATTTACTTTCTGTATGCCATAAGTTCATTGTATGTTGTAATCTTTTATGAAATATATCATTATTTTGACTTGGAGCTAGTGGCACCTATAAAATTCTGCTAATTTGGTGCCCACATTATCCCTACTCTCTTGGTTGCAATTTTACTTCTATTTGGACATGGTTGTTTGTGTTCCTCCATTGTTCTCTCATTATTTTCTTAATGTTAGGTTTTTCCTCCTTGGGATAAACTTCTTTTACGCCTAGGTTTTGATACGTTGTTGTTTCATTTATGGTTATTATCTTACTAGTCTTCTTGTTCACTTCAATGATTATTTATTTCTCATCTACATGGGGCCCCTTGCCCACACACCCCACTTTTTTATATGGGCTTCTCATGATAGCTATAGTCTCTAGTCTTCTTGACCTATTTTGTCTTTGGGGGATATCAATATAAATTTCAATTTAAACTTTTCCATGGTTTCGTAGCTCACATTGGCCATGTGCGTACCATGGACCAATCTTGGTGATTTGGGCATGGTCCAAATTTCCATCTCTCTCAAGATGACAAATTGTAGAAGTCAATAAGATTTATTTATCTTAATTATTAGGAAATCAACTTATTGTGCTTATCTTTTAATTTTTACATATTTTCCATAAATTACCACTAATTATTTAAAATAATTTATTTTTATTCACATAATTTGTAATTTGTAATTAAAAATAATTAGTTCAATACCATAATCTTCCCTCCCACTTTAATCCATTGTATATAAAAAACCTTAATTTAAATTGAAAGCAATGATTTTAAAGTTCCAATTTTACCATAAAAAGGTCAAAAAAATAAAACCAAACAACTTTTATGGCTTACACTATGAAAAACAACCATACCCAAGCCAAAACAAAGAAAAAGAAAAAGAAAATAGAATCATTGGGATAAAAAGTTAACCAGTTTTAGGTGAGAACATAACGAATATTTAAGTCTTCCAGAGGGGTGTATAAAAACCCTCTTCTGTGATTTTTTATCCCTAATAATGCACTTCATGGGCGTAGGCAATGAGAAGAGAGGCCAAGAAGAGGTTTTGTTAAATATTTGTAAGAGAAGCCCTGGGATGCTTTGGCCTTGAAGCTCATTCATGTATAGCGGTCACGTGTTCAGTGGAAAGCCCTACAATGGTTGTGCTTCTCAGGAATCAGATCATATAGATTGGCACTACCCACACAAACCGCCATCAAGGTCCACCTCCTAGTTTGAGTTCAATTCAATCAACAAGGTATTCTTCCCATTTATTTCTCTGCTACTGTATGTTGTGGTTAGAATATTGTTCGAAGAAATGGAACAGAAACAAAGATTAATCTTCGCATAAAGTGCATAAACTCAGATTCCATTGTAGCCATGACAATCAAGCCAAAGATGACCCTCTTCCATGATGGAGGCTCGACAACAGTGTCTTTGGACCAACATTTGAGTTGTTTCCTATGTATTTGGATGCAATTGATTTCACAATTGAGTCAGACGGTCTAGTACAAGCAACCCCACTAGTAGCACCCAGGTGATCATGCATGGCCAATGAAAAATATCCTTCTACAATTTCTCAGGGAATGCTGCAAAACGAATGGGAATGGCATTGAATCAGTTCCCTCATCTAAGGGAATGGTGAAACACACAATACCACCAACCTCTCCCCACGCCTCTTTCTGACCACAGTATGTGTAGAATGCTCCATTGTAGTAAATAAGCTCAGTGCCTATTTGTGGGATGAAATCCTTAGGAAAGGATCCCACGATATTCCAGCCATCTATTTTCATCCCACTAGTGGATCCCAAGAGCTACAAATTTGTATGCAGTGTCATCCATGACAATGATAATGCAATCTAAGTATGTAGGTTTTGGAATTTCAATGAACATTCGTGTATAAGGATTGAAGAGCCTGGGTACTCCAGAATTTCTGACCAAGATGAGTCCTCTCATAGATTGTTGGAAATAATCGATTTTCTGCCTTCATGAGTTGGCTTCATGAGACAATGGAGCAGTACATAACCACAATTCCCAACACATTTCACTCATAATTGAAGCATAGGATGGAAAAAATAAGGGAAGGAAAGTAACTACCAGAGGTTATGATTTAATTTTATGACACCAGCAGCCAGCCGTCCAACTCATTCACATACCCAGCCAATGGTAGGGTCTCACAAAATGCAAAGGCATCCTGCGTATGGAATATATGGTCTGTTTACAGCGTCAAATGTTGAGTAGGGGCCTACGTGCAGACTCCAAAAACTCTATGCTGCAGCCTACGGATAGAAGTTCTTGGAATTTTGTTGAAGGACCATCCACCTACGATCTCAATTAATCCAATTCTTTCTGTTCTGTTGAGGAGGTAAATCCCCTCTGCGGACAGAGGCGATCCCTACTAGCCCAGTAGGGGTCTAGCAACAATAAAAAAGGTTACGACGCAAGTTCCTAGTTATGAATGAAAAGAATAAAGATGGAAGCCTACCTGGAATCCAATGCTATGATCTGAAGAAGAGAGCGTTCCCGTTCTTCAGCCTCGGCAGATCATGATCCTCCATGATCTCCGCGGGTGGACACCTGCACATGCAAGAAAAAAACAGATACAAGCATAAAATCCAGCATACGTAGCTCAATATCAGTCAGAAAGGATATTAATCATATTAACATCATTGAAAACATAGTGGAACCATAATCGTAATCATTCATTAAATTTCAATCAAAAGAGATTACAACCAAAGTTCTGACGTCGTGGTCTCCTTCGGATGGGTCTCCAGTCGTTCACGTCTCGAAAAGCTCGCCAGGGAAAGGGAAAACCTCTCTTGAGTCTCTCGACAATAGTCTCCTTACTTGAGTCGGCCTTAAGGGAAGAAAGAGGGCTCTTACAGCACAAAGGCTCTTGGGAATTTGGAGATTCAAAGCTTAGGCACTTTAAGACTAGCTTGCCATGGAATTGAGCAGGCTTTTATAGATGGGGAAGGAGGGAGTTGGGTTCCCTATTATCGTGGGATTGGCCCTATCAACAAGGAAGGTTCCATGGGAGGTGGAAAAACCACTTCCCTTCCATAGAACTCCCGCAGCCAAACCTCCCAACTCAAGATAGGCAATGGTTTCTGAGTTTGTTGAAACTCAACTTCCGCCATCTTTATTTAAAAAACACTCCTTAAATTGGCTGGCACGACTACTGCTCTGGGACAGAGCGCCAGTTGGCACAGCCTCTTTGCAGGATTTTCCCCATTGGCGCGAGTGCTGAACTGTCTGCCCGCGCCAATGCAAAAAGAGATGTTTTTCATGATTCCTGCAAGGAGATGTATTTAGGGAAAATCAAGCTCATGCTTAGAGGAATGCATTGATGATGTTTTCAAGGCATGACAATGTTCACATGTCACAAAATGGGTCCTCCATTGTGCGGGACGGGGAATGGTAGGGATGATGACAAATTACTGTGTAACAGATGCCCCCTAAAGTATGAGGCCCGAGAGAGAGAGGGGTGAAATGCTTTACGAGAACATGTTCAACTGAAGGCCAGCCGTCGGAAAACCTGCGCAGAAAAATACAACTGATATCTCAAGTACATGATGTATATGTGGTATGGGCACAGCCATCCGAAACAGAGTACACTATAATATGGATCCAGGGTATGGGCGCAGCCATCCAGCGAGGATCAAATAAATAGATTCAGGTATGGTCGCAGCCATCCAATCAATGAGTCATATACATAATGATAATAATCCACAATCGCAGCCTGGATTACAACAGACACAATCCAGGTTCTTGCGCTCCATCTCGACCCAAACAAAGTACAAGTTCGAATATGTGAATATGTGAGCTGAAGTCAAACATGCAGGAACATCGTCTGATTACCAGCCAATGATGAAAGCCGTTAACAGACGCGAGAGGAACCACCAATAATGACAATGGCCCTCAAGGTACTACAGGTACAATCTACGGCGTGTGAATCAATGAGTTGGCGTCGAACACCCGCAGAATCATTCGATCGGAGGCCAATGATGAAAACCTCATGTCGAATGCGATGAACCTGCCATTGAGGCATGCAGGCTCCAAGGTACCATAAAGGAGTCTCTAGATCAGCTTCCTGGATAATGAGCTGAAGTCGACAGGAACTGACCTTGATCGAAGGTGGGCCATAATGTTTCCCACATCATCGACACGAGACAGAGGAACATGATGTTTTGTTGTGAATCAGGATCATATGAGAATCAGAAGAAGGTTGATATTTGCAGAGGCCAACTTCTCTTGAACATATAAACGGCACGACAGTGGACTTGGCAGTATTTGACATCAATAGATCAGAGGTCATGGTGACAAGGCAATGAGCAGAAGAGAGGTCAAAAGGGATTATCCAAACCCACGGAGGAAAAATGAAGAAACGAGATGAGATGTCCCCAACCCGACACGAATGCAGACAAGTGCCATGTTCAAGAGCGACATACTGCCGACGACAACGACGGTGGTTCCATTTTTCCCCCACCATTTCTGGCGAGTACCCTAATTATTTTTTGATAACAAGCTTGAAGGGGATAGCATATGCTTGTAATATAAGTCCGCCCTTCGGGCGAATCCATCCTAGTGCATTTAACAAGTCCTAGGAAGGAGGAACTCGGAGAACATCATTTCGACTGGGTTCGATGTCATCAGGGTTTAATGAGTCTGACAAAGGAAGAACTCGACGTCTTCTCATGTTTAGAGAGTTTGAAAAGACATTTTAAAAGTAAACTCCATAGGTCCCTTTTCGTGAAAAGTTCCTCAGATCCGAAAAGGTAGAAAACAATATCCGAGAAAACCTCCTAGTTGCGATAGGCTAGGGTATTCCTTTTTCGTAATCAATCCATCCCAGCCCGAAAAAGGGTTAAACGTATACTGGGTAGATGTCGATTCTTGTCCAATTTAACGAGATCGAAACGACAAGGGCCTCGGCAATCTTTTCATATTTAGAGAGTCAGAAAAGAGCTGAAAGATGACTCCAAAGTGAATTTTTCGTGTATTTACCAAGTCCGAAAAAGTATAAAATACAACTCATTTCCATCGTTAAAGTCGCAAAAACCTGCTGCTGCACGTACCAAGCAAGCGTAAAATTCATTTTCGACATAACATATAAAAATATTCGATAAAAATGACTCTTTGCAACTCATTTCATGTCAAAAGGTTATAAATATGTCAAATTGGTAAAAATAAAATTACATTTACTATTTACCTTGGTAAAAAGCAACAGTGGTCCATTTGGAGCAGAAACTTCTGACGGTGATTGCGACGAATCTAGTTGACCATTCAGCTTCTCGTCTGCTACAGGTAAGAGGCGCTCCCTTGTTCTTCATTTTCATCCAAATTTTAATATTTTTACCCTGTAAATCAGTTTTCTAGAGCCATTTTTGAAAATTTAGGGCCGCGCTCATTGGCGCGGGTATCAAGCACGGACCCGCGCCAATGAGCTCTTTTATACAAAGGGCCCGCGCCACGTGGCACGAATGTTCACAAAACAGCCGCGCCAGCGGCCGAACCTAAAAATACGCCTAAAATTTTGAAATTTAGACCAAATTGCATGGAACTTGAGACTCATCAGAGATCTAACTAAGGGTTCATGGCCATATGAATCCAGGTAATCAATCAAAATGGAAATCGAATGGAAAGAATGAGAGCATGGAGAAGAGCATGAACAAGCCATGCAAAGTCAAGCTTGCATGAATGCCCTTAGAAACTGTGGGCTGAAAAAATTCTTCCTCACACCGTGTCTACGAGCTCAACCCGAGCTCCTCCAGTATTTAATCAGTATCTGGGATGAACATGAACAGGTGTTCAGGTTACGAGACCAGGTATTAGAGCTGGAGGTTTCCGATGTTTATTTTATCACTGGATTGTCCCGCAGAGGTCCGATCCCTGTATTGACTGGAAGCAGACCATCTGGGGAAAAGATGGAAGAAGTGATGGCACGAGTGTGCCACGGAGCTCAAACGGGATCAGGAAGCAAGAAGGTGGATATCCACACTATCCCTGATCTAGCGTTGAGAGTGGTCCTCCATACCATCACGCGGGCTGTTGGGTCGTAGGCACCGCACGAGGCCACAAAGGCCCAACTCCTGCTGGCCTCAGAATGCATGAGTCCCCTGCTGTTCGACTGGGCAACAACAATAACAATCAATATGAAAAGGCAGCTCACGAAATGCAAACAGGGTAAACTGAAACAGTTCAGTTATGGTTCCATCTTGGTATCGTTCATTCTGGAATGTTTACCAATCTTCCAGGGCCAAGGGGCCGCAGTAGCAGATCCGATACCACGAGAGCCAAGAATGGCTCGCTGGGCAGCATTAATGCCCAGAGCTGGAGGCGGCCAACAAATGTCCTGGAGGCCGGAATTCTTTAGGTGGTTACGGCGCCAGTTGATTATCGTGGAAGATTGGCCCTATGCAGGAACTGACTTTACCGGGGACCCAGATCTCCTACTGCCAGAAGGAGATGACTGGGACGAGGAGTTGGGTAAGACCTCATGTTTTTGATTTTATATTTTTATGTTTTTTTTGTTAATACACATTCGTCCTAACACATTTTATATATGCATGCAGATGTGGGACCTGAGAGACCAGCAGGGATGTATCCAATCTCCCGGAGGACACAACTTGCCCCTGATCCTCAGGGAGAGGGCACCGGAGGAGAGGAGTTGATCCAGAATCTTGAGGGCATTGCCCATGGGATCCCAGACTATGCTCGACTGGCAGACGTATCGATGGCATACCAGCGCCACACGGTGGGAGTTCCGAGTCGGATCCACCGAATCCTGAGACGCTTAGTGCGTGCAGTCATGTGCTATCATGAGCACCATGCGGATTAGCTCTTAGGATTTATACCACACCTATTTTTTGAGAGACATACCGTCTCCGGATGTACTTAAGACGACTATGTATATTTTGACTTTTATGTGACACACTCTATGTAAACATTTCGATATCTATATATATACATATCTATTTCTGGATGGGTCTTTCTTTACATGTGATGATGATTTATAAGTTGCGCAAATGTCTGTCTAATACCAAATTTGCTACTGCATCTGTTAGTGTATTCAAATGCCTGGGTATATGATGATATGTAATGTAGTCAAAATTCCTTTCCAGTAATCGAATACGCAGATACAGATGTAAGATGGATGGGTTTCTTACCGAATAGTGTCCGTTCAGTTGTAACACCACAAGTTGCGAATCTAGATACACGAGCAATTCACGGATACCAAGGTTCACTGCCTCGGTTAATAATTCTAACACAGCACTATATTCCGCGATGTTGTTCGTGGTACGTCCTAGACACACTCCTTGTAGGTTTATCAACTCACCAGCAGGATCATAGATTACCTAGGCTGCTAAAGACAGATTCCTGGTACTGCGGGAGGCACCATCCGCGAAACCAACAAATGGATGAAAAGACATCTTCACAACCAGGAAGACCTGATCAGCAGAAAGATGTTTACAAGGCACACCACACAATACATGCACACAAATGAAAATCACACACCTATGTACACACACCACACCAAGAAATCACTTCAGGCATAGTACTTTTTAAGGTACAGCCCATTTCTGGGCTGCGCCAGCGGAACTCCTTCAAAATCTATAAGCTCATAGGCCCCATTTTTCAAAACGCGTTTTACTATATAAGGCCCATGCCACATAGGCTGGAGCTTACCGGCTCCAAGCTTATCATGTGATTGATCGTACAGGAGGACGAGGTCTCCTTCGATAAAAGAACGGGGAGAAACAGATTGATCAAAATGAGTTTTGACCCTCTTCTTTTGTGCTTCGATAATCAAAGCAGCCAGACGACGGGTTTCATCTAACCGTTCCAGGTACAGAAGACGTTCTTCCTCGGCAGAAGTACCAGGTAGAAGCTCCACGGCTAATTTCAATGAAGGAATTTCACATTCAACCGGCAGAGTGGCTTCCAGACCGTACACCAATTGAAATGGTGTGAATCCAGTTGCACTCTTAGCAGATGTTCGGTATGCCCAGAGAGCTGAGAACAGTTGGAGATGCCAATTGGATTTATGAATACCAATTGTTCGCTGAAGCATAGTGACCAAAACCTTGTTCACTGCTTCAACCTGACCATTCGCTTGAGGGTAGTATGGTGTTGAGTTGTCGTGACGCAAGCCCAACGTTGAAGTCAGCTCCGCCATCATGTAATCTCGGAAATGAGTACCGTGATCAGTGACGATGGCTTGAGGAACCCCGAACCGTGCGATAACGTGGTTGAATATAGATTGAGCAGCCGTTTTCCCGTCAGCAGCTAGTGTAGGCATCGCCTCGGCCCACTTAGTGAAGTAGTCGATGGCGACAATGATATACGCATGCCCCTCGACCGAGTGAGGGTTACATGTCATAAAATCCACGCCCCATTTTGCAAAAGGGCCGACGATAATAATGGGATGCAATGGCAACGGTGGCACGCGCATCTTGCGCTGAAAAATCTGGCATGGATGACATTTACGGACGACAGTGATACAGTCCTTGAATATGGAAGGCCAGAAATAACCTGCTCGCAGAATCTTCTGAGCAGTAGCATACCCAGACATATGTCTGCCACAGGCGCCACTGTGGCAGTCATTTAGGACCTTCTCAGCCTCTTCCAAGGTTAGGCATCGCCGGAGCACCGAATCTACTCCAACGCGATATAAGGTATCTCCTACTATACGGTAGGGTTGGGACTGGTGCCGAATCCGACGGCGGGCAGCTTTATCCAACTCAGACCGAAATTTCGAGGTCTGAAGATACACTATTATGTCACCGTACCAGGGTCGCGAGTACTGATGAGGAAAAGCGTTTCGTCCGGTATATGGTCTTCAGAGTGTGAGGGAACAGAGTCTGTAGGGAGAGAACATATCAAATCCGCGAAGACCAGTGATTTAGTTGACTTAGCAGTGGTGAAATCCAAGTCAAACTCCTGCAGGATCACAATCCATTTGGAGTACTTGGCCCCCAGTAATTTTCTAGAAAGAATATACGTCATAGGGTTGCAGTCTGAAACCACTGTTATCGTGCGCAAAAGGATGTAATGGTGAAAGCGTTGTACAGCGTGTACTGCTGCTAATGCCAACTTCTTGACATGTGCATAACGCGTTTCCGGGTCAAGAAGTTCCGAGATAGGTAATAAACAACATGTTCATCACCGTGATCGTCATCCTGCACCAAGACCATGGCTATGGTGCTAAATTCGGCGGCTAGATATAAAGTGAAGTCGCGGTGGTAGTTCGGAGGACGAAGCAACAGAGCATTGACTAGCAATGTCTTCAGCTTCTCAAAGGATTCCTGAGCAATTTCGTCCCAGTGAAAGGGAACGTTCTTCTTCAACAAACGAGTGAACCCTTTGGCCACCTCGGCATAATTCGGGATAAAGCGCCAAAGAAAATTCGCTTTCCCTTGCAGACTCTGTAACTGATACAGGGAGGAGGGTGATGGGAGATTTACGATGGCCTCGACCTTTAGAGGGTCAAGGAAAATTCCGTCTTTCGAGACTATGAATCCTAAAAGACGGCCAGAATCAACGCAGAAGACGCATTTATGAGGATTGAGCCTGATATTGTAGCGTCTGCAACGAAGAAAGATCTGACGAAGATGTTCAGGATGGTCCTCTCGCTTACCCAAATGGGCTGGCAAGTCGTCCAGATAAGGTTGAACGATATGGCGAATGTCATGAAAAGCGTAGGACATCGCACGCTGAAAAGTGGCTCCAGCGTTCTTTAAGCCGAACGGGAGTTTTTTGTACGCGAAAGTACCCCACGGACAGATGAATGTGGTATTGTGTTGATCCTCAGGCGCAATATTGATTTGGTTATATCCTGAGAAACCGTCCATTAAGGAATAGATCTCACTCCCAGCACATTCATCGATGATCTGGTCTATAAAAGGAGTGGGAAAATTATCCTTTGGACAGGCGCGATTGATGTCGCGATAATCCACACAGACTCGAATTGTACCCTGCTTTTTATCGACAGGGAAAATGTTGGACACCCATTCTGTAAGGGGGATGGGGTAAATAAAACCCACGTTCATAATTTTTTCAACTTCTGCCTTGATGGCGGCGGCTTTTCAAGGATGCATGGGACGTAAGTGTTGGCGCACGGGTTTCGCACCTGGATAGGTTGGAATCTCGTGCACTACAATACTAGGGTCAATCCCCGGAATTTCCTCGTAAGACCATGCAAAAACATCTATGAATTCTTTGAAAAGCTCAGTATAGACTTGAATCTCATCGGGAGAACAAGTCACACCCACATGAATATTCTCAACAATCCCCGGTTTAACGAAGATGTTGATTGGAAAAGTTTGAGTAATGTTACTCAGATTACCCTCCGAAAAGATCTCGTGCGTCAAGATCGGTGTTTGAAGAGGAGGGGAAGGAACCTGAGTAGCATAACGCTCCAGACAATCAGTCATTACCCCCAAGCTAGGCATAAACGAGGAGCGATGATGTCCATCGCCCCAAGGCAGCTCCTCAAGAGACATAGTTTCAATGATAGCCTCATCGGAAGGAAAAGTCTCTCTGAGAGGATCAGGTGAATCAGCCTGACCAAGCCAGGGGGATTGAGAGTAGACGTCGAGAGCCATGCTCAAGGGAGCATGCTGAGGAGGTGGAGGATCAGATGCAGCAACAATCTCACAGTAGTTGATCTCTACTGGTGTTAAAGGCATTGATTCCCCAAACTCATATACCTTCTCAGGCGTAGGAATAAGCCAGGGGTCATCGGACCTGGACAACATGTTGACTTGAGCGGTATGCGGTGGTGGTGCGGGAAAGATACCCATGAGGACTGGGTCTTTGAAGAGACCAGGTCCTACACTGTCCGGGGGATTCAGAATTTGATCCACGTATGGCACGTTGTTCTCAGAGTTAGAGGTGAAAAATGACAACTGATCCACTGTGACAATCTTGCCCTCGTGAGGGAACTTAATGAATTGAAAGACGGTGGACGGCACGCAGAGCATGGCACGGGTCCAGCTGCGGCCAAGAAGTATATTGTAGTTGAGTTTAGCGTCAACCACTTCCACTTCTATGTTGACAGTTTTTCCTTGTAATGTGATCGCGAGACTCTCGAGAACGCCCAGGGGTTTAGAATCCCGACCATCAAATGCATCAAGGGCATTGGGAGATGACGACAAGGCTGGAGAGCCGATGGCCTTCCAGCAAGCGGAGGACATAACGCAGGTAGATGCACCCTCATCTACGACGGCCCTATGAATGTTCAGACCATTAATCCCGACTTGAATGACCAAAGCGATTTGATGTGGAAGCCGGGGAGTAAAATTCTCCAGATCGAAGGTGAGAAGACTCGAGTCGGCGGGATCAATGCCCCTGATCGCAGACAGTAAAGCCTTCCGCTATGAAGGACAACTTTGAAGAACTTCCAGTGCAGACATAGCACATGGCGCCTGTGCCAGATCCTCAACAATACTATAATGTTGAGCGACACGAGCGTTTGGGTTATAAGAAGATCTTCGAAGGAAACCTTTGGGAGGTGGCTTCACAACGGGTTCCAGAGAAGGCTTCTCGATTTCCAATGGACCGGAGACAGGTGGGGGAGGCGGCCCATCCGCAATTGCCTTCCCGGGTGCCTGCCGCGATTCATTGTAATCCTTCTACCACGTAGCGACAGAGATAGGTGCAACACTCTTCACCATGAAAACCTGAGACCCAAACGGTGCAGATGAGACTGACCATGAGGATAATAACCACTCTGAGGATGAGTAGGCTGCTGAAAAGTGGAACCCTGCGGAGCCTGATACGTAGGGCGCAGTTGTTGATTTGGCTGCGGCATTGAATGAACCGACTGCTGTGCAGGGTTGATGGAATGAGCGGGCTACCCCGAATGAACAGGTTGACCCGACTGAGAGGGCTGACCTGAGTGAACATGTTGACCCGGGTGCAAGGGTTGACCTGAGTGACCAGGCTGACCCGGATAGACAGGCGGCGCCGGTTGCGCAGGTTGACCTGGTTGTAAGGGAGCCCCAGGTTGCACCAGATGGACCGGTTGGCCTGGAGGCGGAACACCGGGTTGTACCGGATGAGCCGGTTGGCCTGGTGGTGGAACAGGATCAGGTATTTGCTGGAAACCGGTTTGACCTGAAGCAGAACCATAGGATGGTCCTGGCTGATATGCAACATTAGAAACGACAGGATACTGCGGTTGCATCGGTAAAGAAGGTTGGATTTGCCCCCCAGGACCATAGACCGGTCCCGGTTGGTACCCCGGCTGAGGTTGGATAGGTTGACCAGAAGGGCTGTAATACTGTCCTTGCGGATTGTACGATGGCCCTTGCTGGCCTGCAGGGTAGCCCTGGATGGGCTGCCCCTGTGGATCATTAAGATAGCCAGGTTGGCCTTGGAAAGGCTGTCCTTGCGGGTTATAAGCCTGGTTGTACGGTAAACCTTGAGCATAAAGATAAGCCTCAGGAGCGGGTAGACGCAAAATCTCCCCGTGCTCGTCATACTAACCTGGGAAAGCATACACGGGAGTACCATCCTGTGCAAAGTGCGAAAAGTAAGATCGGTAGGGATCTTGGGAGGACGGTCCAGCTTCGGTGTTCGGCTGTTTCAAAGACAACTGATACTCCTCCGGAGAGATGTTCTCCGATATAGCAGTAGCTAGATAAACATCTTCAGGAGTTGGCCCAGCCCTAGTAGCAGATGCCGAGACAACAGGAGAAGAGGCGGCCACACAGACAGTGGGCCGGACGGGAACAGATGTGACAGGCGTCTGAGGAGACACCCTGGGTGTAGTAGCAGCTGGCCTCGAAGCAGGAGATGATATTCCCATAGAGGCTGCAGCTGAAATGATCTGACCCAGAGATCTGTATCCCTGTGGCAAAGAAGGACTGGCTGTTGACATGTTAGCCAGCTCAGAGTTGTCTCCCTCAAACAATCTACGCGGGAAGAGCTGATATTCTTCACCGGACGTTGGGATTTCCTCACTAGAATCACTCATGGTTGATCCTGCCGTTAAATCACGTAAAAGATGGCGAGGTCTAGGAGGAAATACAGTAGCAACAAAAGGCGAACCCGAGGTAAGAGAAAGGAAATCAGCTCCTAATCTCAATTCAGACACAGGGTCCAAAAAGGGCCAATTGAACTCAACTGGTCCTCCAAAGGGTTGCTCAGCGAGAACCGGTCCCCCGTCAGGAAACTCGGAAACAACAGGCTGCTGTGGTTCGACAGAGGATTGGGAAGCCTCTGAAGAATCGTCCGTGAAAGGACTACCAGTCGACGAAACCGAAGGTTCCGCCACCGTGGCAAAAGACCAGAGAAAAAGAAGCAAACACACACACGGGCTGAAAACGAGTTAAGGGCACACGATCAAATGGTCAACAAGCAATATCTAAGCATGTGTGTAATCGTGGGTGATTAATTTTTACCACATTGAAAAGTAAGAAACTCTATCATTTCATATTTTAAGAGTCGAGAAACAATAGAAAGATGACTCTATCTCTTTCAGATTTGATACAAGCGTGAAAGGACAAGCGCTCGACGGTCTTTTCAAGTTTAGGGAGTCAGAAAAGACCAAATGAATACTCAGGAAAAACTAGGCACAAAGGGTGTACCAAATATCCGTGAACTGCCATATACACCTTGGTTTCAGTAATGAAACAGAAATCGACCAAGGACTTTCCGTACGCGCAGGTAGTCTCCCCGAATGCTGTGTTCGGTGTATCACGGGTATAGGGCGGCAGACTCGGCTTCCTGTGGATAAAGGATTGAAAACCTAGAGGGGTCTCCCTTTATATATGCGATGGTACGGGGAGCACAAGTCCGTACTAGCACTGTCTAAAGCCAGAAGGCGAACGACAGCTGCTAGGTTTAAAGACGCTGGAACACGTCTCTAGCCTAGACCTCTAAAAATGTTTCGTTAAGTTTCAATGCTGCCTTAGGTTAATTGAATAGATTTTAAAGTTGATCTTCGATTAAGTTTCAATTTTCAGGCCCTATCGTATGTAGTGTCTTAAAAGACTCCTAAATGCAAAGCTACATGCCACAGTCCAACATTTCGTTCGATGAAAACTAGTTAAAGAAGAGTTGAGAGCTATTACACAAACGAAATGATCGGAAGACAAACAATGAGATCTCTAATGCAACTAATGAAATTAAAAACTTTTCATTCGGATCACTAATCACTAGAAAAATTGAAAAGATTACAATTTGCACTAATTCAACCAAAAGCACAAGAGATTTTTTTTTTTTTTTAAATTTTCAAAGTTTGATAGCTAATATGCACTAAGCAAACTGAAAAAAAATGGAACAACTTGAGAAACGATATTCGAGAGAGCAAAACAAACAAATTTCACTCAACAACGCAAGCAATCAGATCCCAAATCTACCAAAGTCTCTCAAAACCAAGAAAATACTCAAAGGCTCCAATGGGCTGTGTGATCTAGGCCCAATGCAAGACCAAACGAAATTCGAATGAAGGAATGAGCAATCACCCAAAAATCGCAACAAAACAATGAACAACTACGAAGAGGATGTGGAGAATCAATCAAGAAGTCGACCGGACAAATGAAACACCAAGACTCCCAAGGAGGGCTCGATACACTAAGCCACTAGATGCCCTAGGGCTCAAAACGTGAAATCGATAGATAAAAGCAAACAACCAAAGGACAGAGGTGAATTCCCAGTCAAACAGGACTCCAACACACTCAGGCAGTCGGAAAATCAAGAAGAAAAACACTGACCAAACCCAGAGAGCTCAAAAATTAGGAAACTCAAAAACCTTACAGGAGTGGCGCGACTGTAAGGCTGAAACTGGCGCCAGAAAGAAATTGGCGTGGGCTAAACAAAAGCAACATGCGCCAATTGGCGCGACTGTCGAGCTAAAAAAAGCGCCAGTCGAGTTTCTCAGCCAAAAAACAAAAAGAACTACTCCAGAAGTAGATCAATGCTTACTAAGCAAGCCAAGAATTAAAAAACAGCAAAAGAACCCAACCCATAAGGCTCATCAAGCAAGGAAAAACATAAAATAATCAAAGCGAGACAATACAAACGAGACAGTGAAATCTAGACGATCCCCAACGGAGTCGCCAAATTGTTGAGGAGGTAAATCCCCTCTGCGGACAGAGGCGATCCCTACTAGCCCAGCAGGGGTCTAACAACAATAAAAAATGTTACGACGCAAGTTCCTAGTTACGAATGAAAAGACTAAATATGGAAGCCTACCTGGAATCCAATGCTATGATCTGAAGAGGAGAGCGTTCCCGTTCCTCAGCCTCGGCAGATCACGATCCTCCACGATCTCCGCGGGTGGACACCTGCACATGCAAGAAAAAAACAGATACAAGCATACAATCCGGCATACGTAGCTCAATATCAGTCAGAAAGGATATTACTCATATTAACATCATTGAAAACAGAGTGGAACCATAATCGTAATCATTCATTAAATTTCAATTGAAAGAGATTACAACCAAAGTTCTGACGTCGTGGTCTCCTTCGGATGGGTCTCCAGTCGTTCACGTCTCGAAAATCTCGCCAGGGAAAGGGAAAACCTCTCTTGAGTCTCTCGACAATAGTCTCCTTACTTGAGTCGGCCTTAAGGGAAGAAAGAGGGCTCTTACAGCACAAAGGCTCTTGGGAATTTGGAGATTCAAAGCTTAGGCACTTCAAGACTAGCTTGCCATGGAATTGAGTAGGATTTTATAGATGGGGAAGGAGGGAGTTGGGTTCCCTATTATCGTGGGATTGGCCCTATCAACAAGGAAGGTTCCATGGGAGGTGGCAAAACCACTTCCCTTCCATAGAACTCCCGCAGCCAAACCTCCCAACTCAAGATAGGCAATGGTTTCTGAGTTTGTTGAAACTCAACTTCTGCCATCTTTATTTAAAAAACACTCCTTAAGTTGGTTGGCGCGACTACTGCTCTGACACAGAGCGCCAGTTGGCGCGACCTCTTTGCAGGATTTTCCCCATTGGCGCGAGTGATGAACTATCTGCCCGCGCCAATGCAAAAAGAGATGTTTTTCATGTTTTTTGCAAGGAGATGTCTTTAGGGAAAATGAAGCTCATGCTTAGGGGAATGCATTGATGATGTTTTCAAGGCATGAGAATGTTCACAGGTCACAAAATGGGTCCTCCATTGTGCGGGATGGGGAATGGTAGGGACGGTGACCATTATCTGTTGCCTAACAGTGGGAAGCTGGGAATCGGAACTTTATGACACTTTCAAGAGTGCAATAGCTATGGAGGATTGGGCAGCCAATGGACTCTTCGCAAGAGTCATTTCAGCCAGCTCTTCCTTTGCTTGAGAGGAAGGGAAGGGTCATGCACAACTCCATGTGTGTGAAGGACTATGATGGTAAAGGGTTTGATCATGGTAAACAAGTTGTATTTTATGATCTATTACATTCCTTTTCCATGTTTTTGTAGGATAGGAATCCTAAAGGGAGTGAGAGATCATATGGATCTCATAGTTTGTTGGGGGCCAATGAAATTTTTTAACTTGGCGAATCCCTTGATGTGCAAAGGGAGATTCCTTTTCATGATGGGTGCTTCCCAAAGGTACCAAACTTATGTAACACCTTCAATCATGTTCAAGTGACTTATGCAACAAGAGTGTGGTGGTAATGCCACTTACCACACCAGGATCTAATGAAGACAAGAGGTGCACTGCGTTGGCATCTCATGTGGGATTTTGACCCACCTCCTCAAGTTCAGATTTCAGTTTGCATCTATGTAGTCTTGCTTCCATACATTGATGATATAGTTGTATTCTTTATGGGGTTGTATGGACAGAGGATGGGTAGTGTGTATGTACCACATGGGTTGGAACTTCAACTTTTACTTCATGATACATGTTTTAGATGTAGCATTTCTCCCTCGATGTTTATTTCTGTTGAGTTTTTCACTCCGGAGGGGATGGACTATGCACATATTATGTTGGCCTTGGAGGAGAAATTCATGATTCTTTGACTTGCTGAGCATTTGGGTTATGCTGGAGGTTTGATCCTTGATGATGCGAACAATGAAAAAGGAGGAGAACTACAGCTCTTACCCTATCAGTTGCTTGAAGAAAACCTACATTTTGGAGGGGAGGATTGTAATGTTCCTACTTAACCTAAGCTAGAGGAATATTCATTTTTTGTTTTATTTTCTATTGCATGAATAAATGAATAAAGGAGGACATGTAAAAATCCTAATTAGAATAAATAAATCAATGCCCATGTGAACAAAGATAAATCAGGGCCATGTAAATAATCACTTGCAGGTGTGAAAGAGGTTTGAGCTGAATACTGGGTCAACCTTGACCAAATCAATAGGGTTGTCTAGGTTCATTGCATCTCCAAAAGGGACATCACAGTTCTAGAAGGAGGCCTCTCATGTGAAAAGGGATAACTCATCAAGATGGTTTAGGGTTTGCAAAGGCTCTTCATCTTATAAAAGGAAAGGGAGGGTAGCAAGAGAAGGTTGTTGATTGATCATATTCCTGAGTATTTAGTCTGCTTAGACAAATACTATTCTTTCTTGTTTAGTGGAGAATTGTTCTTGGAATTCCTATGCAGGGATTTCATCTATTCCTTTGAGGATTCTTGGAGGAGTGTTTGCTGAAGTGATCCACTATTAGGCTTGAGGCCAAGCTCTACTTACATTGGTAGCACTGATCCATTGAGGGTTTTGCTGCTTCTGCAAGTTGTAGCAGGTGGGAGCCTAGATCTTCAGAGATCTAGTGTATTTTGGGAGCCTCTTCTCATGGTGTCTTTTAACCTCCTAGAAGAGTGTCTCTTCTCTTTATACTTTAGATCTACAATTTTGCAGTGTTTATCTATGTAATTTGAACTACATCACTGTTCCTATTTATGGACTGCGTTATTTTGGTGTGAGACTCTTCATGGTATTTTTCTCATAGTTTAGATCAGAGTTCTCTCGTGTTGGGCCTTGCCTTCCACTTGGTGATCCATGGATTAGCTTGTTGAACCATGTTCTATTTAGATCTGATCCATTGTAATGAAATGTTATATTCAGAAATTTACTGCAGCAATTTCCATATCTGCAACTTGTTTCTCAGATCTACTCTTATTTATGCATAATTTGGGCAAAACCCCAAGGGGATCTTGTAGAGAAAACCATCTAGTTTCCAAATCTGATATAGATCTGGTGTTTCATCCACAGATCTGTCCTAGATCTGAGTTTTAATGTGCAGCTGATACAGCTCATGAAAATAACATTGTTGAGCCATTTCTGCTAATATATACATGTTTTAGCTCTCTTTTCTAAATATATCTTGCTCTCTTTTCTCATGTAATCTACTCTATATTGAAGGAGCTTCACTTTACTTCTGATTTTTTGCTGTAATTTCATTTATTAATCATATATGATGGCCTCCTGCTCATATGGACCAAGACTGCGTTATTCTTGAGGCAGTTTGTTGTGCATAGTTTCATCCCCTCTTGTAGGGTGTTTTTCAGCTAGACTAGGTTGTGGGAGACCTGTTTACCACACCTAATTTGATTTTTTTTTCTCCCCTTCTAGATCTAGACCCCAGATCTACTGATCTAAGGGATCCAAGGGCTGCAAAATCATTTCTATACATCAATCTCCCAAGGAGTGCATTTTTTTTCCAGGCTTGCTGTGCAATCCCAATTTGGGAACATTACACTCTGGTCTTGTGACTACTTGCACACTTTAGCTTTTTAGCTGTGGTTGCAACACTGTTCAGTGCAAAGAATTCCCATGCAGGAATACCATCCTCTCTTTGGAGTAGCTTGCTTAAGGGATCAAGAGGGAAGGATTTGAGCTTCAATTCATCGTTTGGCTTAGGGCCATTCAGCCATACTCATCTACAACACATTTCCCTTCAGAAACTGCGTCATTTGTGCAGGTGCAGCAGCAGCAGGGTTGCACACTCAAACTTTTTGCTAGTCTTTGAGGAGGAAGTGTTCCTTTCCCTCCATGAGATCTAATAAGAAGGGCCTTTGGCCATTTTCTGTATTATTCAGCTATTGTATGGCATATTCAGTCATGTCTAATACATAGTTGCAGTAAACTACGTTATTTTCTTCTATCCTACTTTTTGTACATGTATATTGATGGAAACCCTTGTCGGATGACTTTTTCCTTGTGTTAAAGAGGTTAAAACTCCATTTCTCTGCTAGATGAATAATATAAGCTATATGTCAGTCTTATTTCATCATTTTTTGTAGAAACCCTCATGGGAATTACACTCTCTACATATTCATAAATTTTGTTGTAAAGAAGCCATGGGATCGGGGTGTTTCTAAGTAGTATTGAGCCGGGGAGATCTGTTTAATGTATCTAGTTTCATATGTTTCACCTCCAATTCTGCAAGTTCGTTTTATATGTTCTAAACTAAGGGATCCAAATCCCAGTATCCACTATTATTGTGCAATTTTCTGAAGACATCTGTTTTATGCCCTATATTGCTGCATTTCTACACTTGGGAAGGAGAATATAGGCCATCTACTTGCTGAGGTTCTTTCATATGCTAGTGTGATGTTATTTTACATCTAATGAGCTGCTCTAAATTTTCATGCTCATGATTTTTGAAGCTCCACATTGGTAATAACTCAAAATATTCCCAATAGTGTAGCTGTTCCCATTTTGGGATATTACAGTGGTATCAAAGCTGCCATCTTGGCTTAGCCTATGGATTTCATATCTAATCAAAATATAAGAAGGAGAGGAGAAAAAAATTATGGGGAGGATGAGATTACTCTCATCCATTTTCAGATCTAAGAAGTAAGAAGATAAATGCATTGAAACTCCAAGAGGGTTTCAAGAAGAGGATAGTTGCAGTGAGACCTCTAGAAGGTTTCAGGAGGAAGAAGAAGATACATGCACTTCCTGTTCTCATAGAGGAAGTGGAGAGAAAGGATACCACTTAGAGAATGAGATCTTGAGTGGGTATTTGGTAGAATACAAGTGCCAACCTAGGGATTTCAAAAAGACCCTAGATTTTCCTCAGTTTATTCAACTAAGATAAGAAGGAAGACCCTGCAGCCAAGGAGAAATCAAAGGCAATAGGTTCCTATTTTCTACATTTGATGGGTCAACTACAGCAAGAGCTTGGGCAAGGAAGCTTGAGGCATTCTTCCTACTACATCCAGTGGTAGAGAGGGAGGAAGTAGAAGTTGCAACGCTGCATCTGGAGGGTGAAGCCAATGCTTGGTGGTTTAGTCACTTAAGCCATACAAGAGTGACTTCTTTTTCTGAGTTCACTCAAGGGCTGATTAGAACCTTTGAGGGAGAAAGATCAAAGGAGAGAAGGCCTACACCACCATGGGAGGAGACATGTACCAGTGCTGTCACAACCTTGGGAGAGCAGCCTTCTACATCAGCAACTACGACAACCATTACATTGGAATAAGGAGCCCTTGCAGCACTACAAGAGGTTCCCGTATCTCACCAAGGTATGGGAAGATTTCCACTTCTATTTATTGCAGCAAATATTTCTAGGAATTTTGGGAAATTGTCTTCATATGGCCCAGGATCAAACATTGTTGCTGAGGTAGAGCAGCAGGATTGCACTACGCTATACAAGCTTGAATGGTTCAAGGGGAAAATGAACCATCATTCTCATGGACCTCTATTGAGTTACACATAACCCTTGAGGTTGGAGTGTGATATTTTGGAGGGAGTCATGAACTTTGAGATAGAGTATGAGGCAGAAACTATGTCAGGGGAGAGGCTATCAGTGCTGTCAAACAATAGCAGTGAGGAGGCTTTGCCTTTATCGCCTTTGAATATTTATGGATTCAATAAGGCTATGGGCATGAAATATTCTCTAAGAGATTTCCAAGAGAATGCATTGCAACACTTCATGGCATGCAAAGAAGAAGAACTGGTTGAGGAGGAGGATAGCCCACATGGGAAGAATGCCAAGGTGAAGAATGACAGAAGGCATCTACATGGGGTTGAGTGGATGTGGGGAAAGAGCAAGAGGCTGGTGAGCCATTTGCAAATTTATGATACAAGGCAGCAAGAGGCAAAATTGCGTTGGCTACTCTTGAGAGAGTTTGGCCATCATAAGGCATATCCTTTTCCGAAGTGTATGAGGATAGGAGGAACTTGGTAGGGTAATTGCATCATATGGCAAGGAGTGTGGATGCATTATGATGATGTGATCATTATGTTTTCACCACATGGGTTGTATGATGAAGGTATGAGGAGGCAGTAATGATTTTTGTTGCTTTGGAGGATTGGGAGAGAGCAAGGGCAGATTTTCTCTCACACTTGGCATGATGCTACAGGAGTAGGGGATGGCAATAGCCTAGTGCAAGGAGGCTACTCCTTAGCCTTGGATGATCTGGAAGTGCTTCCACCTTGGAAGGAACTTATTGTATGCAGTAGCATTATGGGAGAAGTCTTTGACATGGGGCATGTCAAAGAATGGATTTATGAGTTGGCGGGAGCCTATTTGCATAGGCCAACAACATTGTCACCTTGGAGCAGGAGCTTGTTGATGGATTGTTCCTAGGATCACTTCATAATGGATGCACTTGGTGGGCATAAAGGAGGTGAGATTGGTAGAGGAGTGGATGGACTCATTTGTCATTACGGTATGTTCTCCTTGACTTGGGTTTCCAGGCATGAGGGGGAGGATTTTCATGCAGCATTTGGTTCATTCCTCTTCATATGGGTATGTCATACCACTATGGAGGATCCATCTATGAATTTTGTCACCATATTTCTTTCATTACATGGTAAGAATTCTGTTTTTGCATTTATTGATTGTTCAACACAATATTTTCATGTTCTTACCATTTCATTGCAGTGCATTGCTCTACAAAGGGGCAATTTTTTCTTTAGGCTCCATGGACCATTTTTGGCCAACTATTCTAATGGAGACATCCATCTACTATATGATCTAGGGCAAGTGTTTGGTCACTCCTTATATGCTCATTTGATACACTCAGCCATTTACTACTTGCTAGTAGATGTGGTGACTTACACAACTAGCCATCTATCAAGAGACAACTTGCCATGCTATTTTCTGAAGCTGCAGTGGGGAAGATTGCATTGTGACTACTTGGGAGACTGTTGGTACCTTCCAGCACCACATAAAACCTTCAGTCTTTCTTTCATTATGATTCTGATCATGATCCTATTTTCTAATCTTATTCTTGCTTTTATGAGGAGCATGATTGGATGAAAAACACATGGGGTGGATGTGTTCTTGGGGGAGGAGCATCCCCACACTTTCCACATTACATGTTCTAAGGGGAGCATGGGAAGAGAAATGGCCTCTACAGCAAAATTTTTGTTTCTTAATGAGGAGGACCATGAGATGGATAAGATGCCATATGGTGGTGATTTCGTATCCATCATCTATGAGATGGTTTGGGCCAGCTTGATTCACAGTGCTAGGAAAGGGACCTTTGGAGGTCTAGTTCCCTTCTTGCCAATTGAGGGAAACAGTATTGCAGCACAAAATCAGAAAATTCTCTACACTCAACTGAAGTGGAGAGGAAGACAGTGTGTGGTAGTCTATCTTGTCTACCATGTTTAGATTTTCAGCCCACCTATTCTGCATGAGCTCAAGGTGGAAGAGATCCTTCATGAGTTTCCATCCTGAAGGGTGACTCATTTTGTTTGGTTGATAGCTTGGGGAGGAGAGATTCAAATGGGGATGATGAATCCCAATCTATATCAGCCCTCATGCTTCAATAGGACCTTCAAATCGCCCATTTTTGCCTCCATGGTTGTTTCACTGTCACATAAAGTTATCTATTTGGGATGTTCCCCAATAGATGGCTTGCACACTTGGGAGGGGCAACTTGAAGATATATTGATGATGCAACACCTTGATCCTTGGAGGATTTCATCTTATGAGTTTGATGCAGGCAGGAAGAGGATGCTCTCCAGTCCTATCCTTGCAATTACTTGAGGAAAAGAAACATTTGGGAGGGGAGGACTGTAATATCCCAAAATTTTCACACAAGCAAATTGGAATATTAGATTTTTATGCTTTCACTCAGGAGAGGAATAAATGGGAAAGGATGCCCATGAACAATAAATATATGAATAAATTACACCTTAGTAAGTAAGGAGATCACCTTAGGGGCTAGTTTTACACTTCCAATTGTGAACAAGGGAAAATTAGATGGGGACATAGTCAAGTTTGACTAAGTCAACATGCATTCTTGAGGAGGAAGAAATCACCCAAGTAAAATAGCTCAATGTGAACAAGGATTAGCGTAGACACACATATGAGAACCGGATTGAAGATCCCTTAGTGTGAAAAGAGGAATTGCAGGTGGATTAGTCCCAGTTGGCCAAGTCAACAATGCTGCTACAAAGAGGAGAGAAGCCAACTAGGGCAGCGTAGTTTTGAAGGAGGAATCTTCACTAGGAAGTCACCTCAACAAGGTGTGGGGTCCAGGGTGAGGAGGCTCACTAAAGATAAAAAGGAGGGCATAGAATCAAATATATCATTCAGTATTCAACTATCTCTAGTATTGTGACTACTTGCATGCTTCAGCTGTTTATTTGTGGTTGCAGCACTTCTTAGTGCAAAGAATTCCTGTGCGGGAATACCATCCTCTCTTTAGATCAGCTTGCTTAAGGGATCAAGAGGGAAGGATTTGAGCTTCAATTAATCATTTGGCTTAGTTCCATTCATCCATACTCATCTACAGTGTATTTCCCTTTAGAAAACACATCATTTATGCAGGTGCAGCAACAGCAGGGTTGTACACTCAGATTTTGTGCTAGTCTTTGAGGAGGAGGTGTTCCTTTCCCTCCGGGAGATCTAATAAGAAGGGCCTTTGGCCATTTTCTGTATTATTCAGATATTTTATGTCATATTCAGTCATTTATAATACATATTTGTATTAAAATATGTTATTTTCTGCAGTCATGCTTTTTGTACATATATATTGCCGGAAACCCTTGCCGAGTGTCTTTTTCCTTGTGTTAAAGAGGTTAAACCTCCATTTCCCTACTATATTATTAATATAAGATATATATCATACTTATTTCATCATTTTATATATAAACCCTCATGGTAATTATTTTCTCTCCATATTCATAAATTCTGTTGTAAAGAAGCCATGGGATCGGGGTGTTTTTAAGCAGTATTGAGTCGGGGAGATCTGTTTAATGTAGCTAGTTTCATTTGTTTCACCTCAAATTCTGGAAGTGGGTTTTATATGGTCTAAAATAAGGGTTCCAAGTCCCAGTATCCACTGTTATTGCACAATTTTTTGAAGACGGCTATTTTTTTCCATATATTGCTTCATTTCCCCACTTGGGAAGGAGAATATAGGCCATCTACTTGCTGAGGTTCTTTCATCTGCTGGTGTGATGTTATTTTACATCTAATTAACTGCTCTACATTTTCATGCTCATGAACTACTGAAGCTCCACATTGGTAATAACTCAAAATATTCCTAATAGTGTAGTTGTTCCCATTTTGGGATATTACAAAGTGATATAACTTTTAAAAATAAAAATTGAAAACAAATAATGATTCACTCCCCTCTTAGTATTTCCAAAAATTGGTATCATATCTAGTACCTTCACTCAAATCCTAACAGCTTGAAGGTTGGTCATTAGAACACAAATGGCCAAGCCAATGAAGAAAGCCTCCAATCCTCCTAAATATTTCTCTCCCTCAACCATTGAAAATGAAGATAATCAATTTGGAAAATTTCCATTGTTCAATGGAAACTTTGATGTATGGAAGGCAAGAATGAGGAATTTCTTAAAGACTCAAGGCATTGAATTCTGGAAATCGGTGATTACTGATGGCATGATGGAAGGAGAATCCAAGGAGTATAATTCAAGAGAAATGAAAGAAATATTGAATGGGCTACCTGATTCTATGAAGGCCGATTTGGAAAAATGTTCATCAACAAAATGCATATGGGACAAACTTCATGATCTTCACTCAAAAGGAGTATTTACCATGAACTCTAGTCAAGAAGATGATGGAAAGCGAGAAGGAAATCCAAAACCCATAATGGAAGTTGAAAATAAAAATGATGACATCAGGGCTAAAGAAGACCTAGAATAAGAAGAAATCAAAGAAGAATTTGAATAATATCTCTTGACTAAGCTTATAGATTCCATGGAAGAGATTAACAATTTGAAAAAGGAAAATGAGGAACTTAAGAAGAAAGCACAAGATGGTGACCAAATCAAGACAAGGAAGTAAGTTGACCTTTTCAATCTTCAAGTACAAGAAATAAATCATGAGGAGCTCACCAAACTTAAGGAGGAATTTCATCAAAACAAAATAAAGCATCATGAATAATTCATATCTATGCCAAATCAATTTGATAAGGCAAAGAAAAGGGAAGAAACTTTTTCAATCCACCTTGAACAAAGATTTAAGAGCTTGAACAATCTTGAAGAAGATATTGGTCAATACAAGGAAGAGGTATCCTCTCTTATATCTCAACTAGAAGAAGCAAGAAAATAAGTGCAAGGATCCAAGAAGGTGATGGAAAATTTGGCATTCATAAAAGTACAAGTTGATGAAGTAGAAAATGAGAGAAACACCATGATATGCCACCTAGAAGAAAAGGTTGAAGAAATCTTCAAACTAAAATCAGACATCAACCTTCTCAAGGCTGAAACATGTGAAGATACAAGAACAAAAGAAGAAATGGGGAGTAGTCTAGCAAAGGAGAATGAAGAAATATTCATAATGAAATAAAATATCATCTCCCTTAAAATTGAAGCACACGAAACCACGGGGATGATGGAAGAAATGAATAAGAAACTAGTCATGAAAGTTGAAGAATGTGAAAAGTTGAAAGGAGAAATTGTCCTTCTTAAAAAGGAAGTTGACTTGCTGAATAAGAACTTGAAAACTTCTCAAACCCTAGATTGTAGGTTTTAACCCTGAACAAAAATTATCTACACACGAATCTTATAACAGAAAATAAACAATAGCAAGAGCATAAAACATAAAACAGATAAACGCAGAGATTTTCCCCTGGATCCCAAATCGGAACGACTAGCTTGATTTTTCATTATATTCCTTTTAGTGTTACAATACATATATATACATGCCGAAGCATACATAAACCCCAATCCATAAACCCTGGATTATAACATAACCATAGTTCCTTTGACCAGATCTACAAAAATACTAGGGGCCGAAAACCATCGTGCCCCAAATACCATGTGCAAAACCATGCACAAAACCATGGACGCGGACTACCCACCAGAGTGATTGTACATGCATTTCGCCAGAAACCTTGCCAGGACACGGGACGGAAGGACTACCGCCCCACAGCGGCCCCCAGCAGGTAGGTGGGAAATAATATAACACATACCCAACATTCTCCCACTTGTTGTTTTCTTTCCACGGGGGGCCACATGAGGGCTTAGTCATTGGCCCAATTCTTCAACACCCATTGTTTCTCTACACCAAGAGAACTTCTAAGTGCTCACAAACTTTGTCAATGCATCTGCAACATTCTTCAAAGTGTCCACCTTTACCAGCAACACCCTTTTAGCCTCAACCATATCTCTAACAAAGTGATATTGAACATCAATGTGCTTTGTCTTTGAATGATAAGCAGGGTTCTTAGCCAAGAAAATTGCACTTTGGCTATCACAGTCTATCCTTGTAGCTTGTTGTACCAACCCCATACTTGAACACAATCTCTGCAACCAAACTGCTTCCTTGCTTGCATGAGTGGCTGCTATGTATTCTGCCTCTGTAGTTGAAAGAGCCACTACAGACTGTCTTTTACTCATCCAACTGACTGCACCTCCAAATAGGCTAAACACATACCCACTTGTAGATCTTCTTTGGTCCGGATCTCCAGCCCAGTCTGCATCAACAAAACCACGAATGTCCAACATTCTTTCCAATCCTGGTCTTCCCTGGTAGCACAAGCCATAATCACTAGTCTTACAGCCAATGTCCACAGCCTTCACCTGCTCTCCAATGCTCCTTCCACCAGGATTAACATAAACCTACTCAATACTCCCCTTTCTGAGTACGATATACAGTCTAGTACAGGACCATTGCATACATCGAACTACCCAGTGCCTTGCATATAGGTGGGACATATACTCCTCTTCTTCTTGTGTGTCTTGGGATAGCGCTGTCCTACGGGAATAGAACATTCACCGGTTTTACTATCACGCATATTGAATCTCTGCAATATAGTCTCGACATACTTCCTCTGGTTTAACCAGAGCTTCCTCTTTGCCCAATCTCTCTAAATTTCCATGCCCAAAATATAGTTTGCAGCACCAAGATCCTTCATGTCGAATTTGGAGAACAGTTGGGTCTTCAAATCTTGGATAATTTCTTTGTCATTTCCAATCAACAACATATCATCCACATACAAGACCAAATAAATAGCACGGTCACCAATTAATTTAAAATAAACACAGTGATCCTCCTTGCTTCTGGTGAAGCCAAGTCCCCGTATATAGGTATCAAATTTCTGATACCACATCCTTGGTGACTGTTTTAACCCATACAGAGACTTCTTCAACCTGCATACCAGTTCTTTCTTACCCTTCACCATAAAGCCTTAAGGTTGCTTCATGTAGATCTCCTCTTCTATATCCCCGTGAAGAAAAGTTGTCTTCACATCCATCTGTTCTATCTCAAAATCAAATGCAGCAGCAACAGATAAAAGTAATCTAATAGAAGTAACCTTGGCAACAGGAGAAAAAATATCACCAAAATCAATTCCCGGCACCTGGGAATAACCTTTTTCTACCAACCTAGCTTTGTATTTCTCCACCTTGCCTTCTACATTCATCTTCTTCTTAAACACCCATTTGCTCCCAATGGGCTTCCTTCCAGCCGGCAACTCCACCAGATCCCATGCATTGTTTTTGTGCAAGGATGCCATTTCATCAGCCATGGCCTCCTTCCAGAGTTTTCCATCCTCTGAATCTACTGCCTCCCTGACAGTTCTGGGTTCATCATCAGTTATAGTTAAGGCAAAACCTGAAAAGAAAGCAGATGGACTATACCTTTCTGGTTGCCTTCTTTCCCGAAATGATCTTCTCAAAGCCGGAGTTTGTGGCTCTTCATCTTCTGAGTCTTCTTCTGTTGTAGAGTCTGATTCATCCTCCTTTAGCTCAAACTCTATCTTCTCAGGTTCCTTTGGTAGGACTTCATGTTTAACAACATCTTTCACTTCTCTAAACACCACATCTCGGCTATACACAACCTTCCTTGTTTCTGGGTTCCAAAGCTTGTAACCCCTTAAACCATCCTTATACCCAATAAAGATGCACCTTTCAGATTTATTATCCAACTTGGTCCTTTTCTCCTTTGGAACATGTACATATGCATCACATCCAAATACCCTTAGATGTGAAAGAGAGGGTTTCTTACCAGTCCATACCTCATGTGGGGTCTTATCCTCCAACGCCGATGAAGGTGATCTGTTAACTAAGTAACATGCAGTTTCCACTGCCTCTGCCCAGAATTCTTGTCCTAACCCGGTACCACTGAGCATGCTTCTTGCCTTTTCCATCAGTGTTCTATTCATTCTTTCTGCAACTCCATTTTGCCGAGGTGTGTATGGAGTAGTCTTCTGCCGTGCTATACCACACTTCTTACAGAACTCTTCAAATTCCTTCTTGCAGAACTCCCCACCATTATCTGTCCTCAACGCCTTTATCTTCTTCTCTGTCTGGTTTTCCACCAGAGCCTTAAATTCTTTAAATTTGTCAAATACTTTAGATTTCTTCCTCAAGAAATATATCCATGTATTCCTTGAGAAGTCATCTATGAATGAAACATAGTACACAGACTTTCCCAGTGATGGAACTGACATAGGCCCAAACACATCACTGTGCACAAGTTCTAATATCTTGTTTTCCCTCTTAGCACTAGAAGGAAAACTCACCCGATTCTGCTTCCCATATACACAATGTTCACATAAATCGAAATCCAGAGAACAATTAGACATACCTTCTACCATACCATCTCTATGCAGTATCCGAAGGCCCTTCTCTCCAATATGTCCAAGCCTTTGATGCCATAGCGTGGTCTTTTCTCCAGACAGCTAAACTTTCCGTCCCACTTTCAGGAACCACAGAACTGTTACACCCATCAATAACAGTGCTACCTTGTAGCTTGTACAGAGTTCCAGTCCGAACTCCCCGCATTAATACCAGTGCTCCCCGAACCATCTTGCAGGCATCTTTCTCGAACACTGTTTTTACACCTGCATCATCCATCTTGCTTATAGAAATCAGATTTCTGGCCAATGCAAGAATATGCAGAACACCAGGAAGTGTTCTAATCCTCCCACCTTGCAGCTTCAGCTTGACCTTTCCACGTCCGACGATTCTGGCCTTCCTATCATCCCCTAGGAAGACATCACCACCATCATATTTCTCATACTCGCAGAACCACTCCCTATGGGGAGTGAAGTAAAAGGATGCACCTGAGTCAATCAACCATGACTCATGATCTACATGTGTATTTGAAGAAGAAGCCAAATACACATCCCCACCTTCATCCGAGGTGGTTTTTTCCTCTGCAGAAGGAGCATCATCAGATCCCTTTCCTTTCTCAGGAGCTTTAGATCTGCAGTCCTTTTTGTAGTGCCCTTCCTTTCCGCATTTCCAGCACACCTTTACAAACTTTCCAGGAGATTTAGATCTCTCTCTAGATTTAGATCTCCCACTCGAAACCTTATTCTTGTTTCTGTTCTGGGACCTTCCTCGTACAGATAAGGCATCTCCATTCTGACCCTCCATATTTCTCCGTCTCATTTCCTCTGACAGCAAGGCTAAGACAATGTCATCAAAATTCAAGGTAGTTGTATTGCTACCTATTGCAATAACCAGACTATCCCACGAGTCTGGTAGAGAACACAACAAACTGATGCACTTATCTTCATCTGAGATTTTAATATCAACAGATGACAACTGACTTACCACAGTATTGAAGGCGTTCAGATGCTCTGTCACCGAGTCTCCATCCTTCATCCTCAGGTTATACATATTTTTCCGCAGGAACAACTTATTTACCAGAGACTTAGATTGGTATAAAGTCCCAAGTTTTTCCCACAAATTCTTCACCGTAGCTTCCCCAGATACATTCAACAATACTGAATCTGAGACACACAACCGTATTGTGCTCTTAGCCTTCCGATCCAGTTTCTTCCAGTCTTCATCTGACATTGCCATTGGTTTAGTACCTGGATCTACCGCGATCCACTGATCTTTATCCACCAACAGATCCTCCATCTTGAGCTTCCACAACTCAAAAATTTGACCATTAAATTTCTCGATCTCTATCTTTCCGCCGCTCACCATCTTCTTTCACCGCAAGAATTCCATCCCGCATCTCCCACTGAATAGGATCTACCGCAGGCCCCCTCTCCTTGATAAATTAGGGCTTGGCTATGCAGGTGAATCCCTGAAAATATCTGAGATATGATCTCCTAAAGGAAAATATATTGGCTTGATGATATCATTCGTAATGAGTGTTCTGATGTAATGATACTTTGTGTCGACATGTTCTGTTTTGGAATGAAAAACTAGATTTTTTTCAAGCTTTGTGGTTGATTGGTTGTTAATGAATAAATATGTAGCTTTTGCTTGAGGAATTCCCAAGTCTTTCAAAACTATGCGCAACCAAACAATTTCACATGTTGCTTCCCATGATGATATATATTCAACTTATGTTGAAGAAGTTTCCATTGTAGCTTTCTTATTGAAACTCTAAGAAACTGCAGTTGACCCCTTGTTCATCAAATAACTTGAAGTTTATTCTCAATCATCAATACTGCCAGCAAAATCTGCATCTGAATATCCACTAAGTACAAAGTTCTTAGTATTTTTGTAAATAAGACCAAAATCTTTCATCCCTTGGATATATCTAAGGACCATTTTTGCTACATTTTAGTGGTTTTCCCTTGGTTCATGCATAAAGAGCGAAATAAAATTGACTATATAAGATAAATATGGACGAGTGGTTGCTAGATAGATAAAATTGCTAATCAATTGTCTATAAGTAGTATTTTTCACCATCCTCCCCCCCTTCAAATTTTGAAAGTTTCAAGCTTTTTTCCATGGGGGTGAGAATAGGCTTGCAATATATCATTCCAAATATTTGAAGAAGTTCAGATGCATACTTATATTGACATATGAAAATATGGTTTGGATGTTGGAATACTTCAAATCCAAGATAGTAGTGAAGTAATCCCAAATCAATCATCTTAAAACCAACCTGCAACTCCTTTACCTGCAAAATATGATCATTATTGTTTCCAGTAATGATCAAATCATCCACATATATAAAAAGAATCACTATATTGTTTCCTTGTTGACTTACATATAAAGTATCATCAGAGTCACTTCTCTTAAAGCCAACTTTATGAAGGTACTCGTCCATTTTGGCATACCAATCTCGAGGAGCTTCTTTCAATCTGTATAAAGCCTTGATCATTTTTCAAACTTTATGTTCATTCCCTTCAATCTCAAATCCTGGAGGTTGTGTCATATATAGTTATTCTTGTAAATATCCATTGAGAAAATCAATTTTAACATCCATCTAATGATCTTTCCATCCATTTTGAGATGCTAATGCAAGTGTTAATCTGATTGTGTTCCATTTTTTTGTAGGGGTAAATGTTTCCTCATAGTCGATGCATTCCTACTATCCAAAACCCTTGGCAACAATTCTAGCTTTGTACTTGTCAATTTTTCCATTTTTCTTATACTTAATTCCTTAAACCCATTTTCATTCGATGGGTTTCACATTTTGAGGAAAATCAACAAGTTTCCAAGTGTTGTTTTCCATCACCGCTTGGTATTCTTCAACCATTTCATTTTTCCATTCTTCATGTTTTACTGCCTCTTTTTATGTGGAGGCCTCAATAAAATAATTTGTTATCAACGCAAAATTTTCTTCATTTCTGTGTGAGCCATGTCTTCTTGTTTTTTTTTTCTCATCTAGCTTGAAATATTTCGTAACTTGAATGACCTATTTGGGCAATTGATGTTCCCTTGTTTGTGTTAATCAAGTTTGTCATTGATGGAAATATTCTTTCCCTTCCAATATTATCTCCCTCTTTGAAATCAATGAAAAATAGGGTGCTCAAGTACTCCCTCTATCAAGATGCCTTTTTTTCTTCCTCAATAGTAATTCTTCATAGGTATGTTACTCCCTCTATCATGGTGCTCTTCCTTCTAGTAATGTGGTCCTTGAAAGACGTGCCTACATTTCTTCAATGGATTTTCTCTCAAGAGATGATCTATCAAAGGATGATTGTCCATGTGTGACTCATCAAGGATTTCATAGGGCCCATTCATGCATAGCTTCTGCAAGAATGATTAAGAATCATAATCTCAAGAGTCACAAATCTCCCCCTAACTGTATGGTCTCTTTTGGTAGAATCTCACCATCAAATACATGGAATATCAAGGATGACTTCATCAATTCAACATGTGTTGTTGGTTGGAGTGTTCAAGAGACTTTCGGACCCAATTTTCTTCCTTCTCCATACTTGAATAACTTTCTTATCTAGCTTGGTTGTCAAGGCTTTAGGGAGTACTTGAGCACGATGTTTGTCATTGATGTCAATATAGCATTATTTGGATGGAAAATATTCTTATGATGTCATAACCTCATGTATCCTTGCTCTTGATGAAGAAGCCTATAACCCAAATGATTTCCTTACCCTTGATGGATACTTCACTGTTGAAGGACTATACATGAATGACCACACTCGATCATGTCATATGTGATGGCACTTGATGAAGTTCTTGATGACATGGTTGGAGACTACATAATGACATGAAGGACCATTTTATGACATGAACAATGTTTGGAGACATGACATGAAGGAATTAGAGATCACTTGATGGCATATGATGACATTGTTGGAAGATTTCATTTAATGATATGGATGGTGGCTGGAAGACTACCTTGAATCTCTCTTGATAACAAATTAATAATTTTTTCACTATGGTTGATGACATATCACTGCTATATTACATGATGTCATGATGACATGGATAATTTATGTTAGTATGAATCTTTTGTTGAAGTGTACGAAAAAAGACAACTTTAACTACACATAACTTATAGCCCTAACATCAAATATGGCTGCCAATATCTTTAGATCTGCAGTTAGTTGATCAAGACAAATGCTGCACAAATCTAGATCTATGCATAAAAAGACATTAAGCAGTGAAAATAAGGTTTTGCTCCATACATCTAATAGACAAGACAAGAACAATATTTTTGAAATAATTTTATATTAAAGGCACCTGAGAGGAAAACAAGAAAGGTGTTTCCAATTCTCCTCAATGGGATGGGTTTTTGAAAGTCCTCAGTGCTTCAGATCTAGGATTTCTCTCTCTTGTTGGTGTAGAAAACCCAGACAAACATAGAACTCAAAGGGAGCTCACAAAGCAAATAATGGAGAATGTGACAATGATGATGGCTCAAAGTTAGACCAAGAGTATAGATCTAGAGTGATCTAATAGGCAACAAAAGGTGACAAATGAATGGGAAAGCCCTTCTATTTATA